>KN888247.1:28794-46652 GCA_000934455.1 Apostichopus parvimensis | reverse complement strand
CTGGAGTCACTAAGCTTCAACAGTGTTGTAACAAGTCCTTGCTGGAGTCACTAAGCTTCAACAGTGTTGTAACTAGTCCTTAAAGAATCACTAAGCTTCAACAGTGTTGTAACAAGTCCTAACAGGAGTCACTAAGCTTCAACAGTGTTATAACAAGTCACTAAGCTTCAACAACTTGGTCAGTTTTTCTCCTTGAAGATAAATAAATCAACCTTTGTGGTTTTTTTTACAATTCAAACTTGAAATGAGTTGACTTGTATTAATTCTGCTCACAGAGAACACTGGACTAGTTACTAGAGTGCATCTGATGGACACATTTCTTGTAAAGCCAAATTTAACAATTCCTTTCAAAGCCAATGCTTTGAGTTTAAGTAATTCTGTTAAAAATATCAAATTAAACTACATGAAATATTGAAGTAAAATCATAAATAAACAGGATCTATAATCTCTGACGAGACATCGGCCACGTTTATTTCTCTTCAAACTCATTCGGGTCCGCACCGCTAAGAGATTGCAAGCCCTTTCTTTCTTCTGAAAGTCTACTAGTAGTACCCTTTGCTGCACCCATCACCTCTTCGGTCTTTCCTTCATCTCAAAACTGGACCCAATTGTTGGAAGAATTGTTACTTGATGATCTGTGAAGAAGAACCAGAAAACGAAAAAGCTTTAAACAGTTCCCATGCTTCTCGAGAATGGACCTAACGATACAAACGCCCCAAATATGAATGGAAACAAACAAGTATAAATCACTCAAAATATGGACATTTAGACATTTTATCATGATGCCCCCAACTAATCATTGTTTGCTTGATATTACTTATACAAGCAATAAGGCTCTTCTACAGCCTATTGGATATCAGTGTTCCATGTATGGCATGAACCCAATGTATACTGCCTGAGATATCATGTTAACAAGCGTGCCCTTACTAATTACATTTAAGTCTTGCCAAAATAAACATAGTAATTAATTTCAACTTGTTTATAACATGAACACTTACATAAACACAAACAACAACATACTAAAGGAAGCAATGCTAATAGTTGTTAACAATTTGGTCATTTGAAACATTTTTACATTATGCCCCACCCACTCATTAATATGCATGACATGACATGTAAAAGCAATACGGCACATCTTCAGCCCATTGGTTATCTGACTACCATATACATGGCATGAATACAACGTATAGTTCCTGAGATACCATGTTTACAAGCTAGGCGTTAACACATATGCAGTACACACACAACACCATGACCAAATAGGTTCCTGATGCTGTTTGCATTGGAACCAAAAAAAAATCATAAAAAATGGGGAAGGATTGAAGAGATATTCCAGTGGTAGACACTTTAAAAATTAAATGGAGGAGAAACATATTCCACAATGTTAGTTGAAAAGTTTTGTTCAAAACTCGAGATATGGCTAACTGGATGCAAACCAATTTGGTTGGCTAAGCCCTCCCTTCCCTCAGCCAATCAAATATGTGATGACATCATCCCAATTGTTCTACAGTTCCACTTTCCTATTATAACCTTCATGCTGAATTATCTTTGAAATACGATGCTTCTGAACGTTGGCTTATTTGGTTGAATTTTGTCATAATGCATTTCTTTTCTTATACAAATATTGTTTTACCTGGGATACATTGTTTAATATGGTGGAGATATCAAGGTTTCGATCCCTCTGAGAGAGGGATTGCCAAATTGACAAAGTGTTAGTCTGTATTAGGCAATGTAAGGAAACTTTCATTTTAAATCATTCCAATGACAGCATTTACAAGCACCAATTCTTTCAAACAAAGAATACAAATTATTTATAAAGAACGATCTTAAACGTTTGAAGCACTAGTGGCTTTGTGTTGCTGGTCTTCCCTTTTCTTGTAATAGACTTGTTAAAGTCCTCTGTCTGGTATATGAAGGAATATCTATGATATCTCACAGATGGGATTAAATTGTCCCTACTAGCAATTTTTTATTCTGCTAAATAATGGGGGACAATAATGACCACATTTTATGCTTTGATTACGTATATGGCTTGGTTAAACGTCTCTTGGTAAATCTCACAACAAAATTGACTTACTTTGCACTGGTAAAGTCTCCCCAGTCAGATGCACCTCCTTGCTGTCCCTGGTTCTGTGGGGGCGCACTGAATGCTGGTGCTGGTTGGCTTGGATTATTAAAAGGCTGAGATGATGCACCTGTGACAGGAGGAATTATTCAGATCAAAGTACAAAATTCAAAGATACACATTTGTCAACGTTATCATTAACTACGTTACCAAATAGTGAACAATTCCCTCCATCCCCTTACCCCTCCCTTTTCTGCAAAAGTTATGACGAACATATCGACAGTGAGGAAGAGTAAAACATGTGAGAAATACATGGAAATAAAAGAAACTTATACAGTGCATGTTAGTAGTGATGGGAAAAGAGATTCCAGTACGCAGAGATCCAAATCCAATCACGAAAATCGTAACAAACAACAGATCTGACGTTTAAGCTTATATTGCAGAGACAGAACGGATAGCGTTCTTCCTGAATGGACGGAGTAAGTGGTCAGTGCCCAGGGAGCAAGGGCGCAGTGCTTAAACTTTCCAATGCGTAGTTAGGTAGATGGGAGACAGATAAGAGAGGAGCAAATTAAACCTTACCATGTCTTTAATGTTCAGGTATGTTTCCACAAGACTGCCATTAGCCAGACAGAGGGGGCTATCCAATTATGTGAATATATAACATTAATCTACTATACTAGTCTAATGCAAAAGAGATAAATGAAATGATAGATAGTCTAAATGACAGAGACAGGATTTTTGAGAATTTTTTAGATCCAGTTTAAGAAAACTCACCGAACAAGTCAGGGCCTCCACTAGACGGCTGATTGAATGCTGCAGCAGGAGGTTCCTGGCTCGCAGCCTGTGGGGGAAGACCTAACGGTTTCACCCCTGGAGGTGGTAACAGAAGAGGAGGCTGGCCACCACTAGCTGCCGCACCAGTGGGTCTACTCCTAGGCTTGGATGCGCCGTCTTTCTTCTAAATATTCAAATATAAAAGTAAGGAAAAATAAGGAGATTGGTTGATTGTTATAATTACAAACAACCAGTAGTCTTCTCTTTCTATAACGAACTTACCTTAAAAAAAGTACACTTTTTTGTATCTTTACTTTCACATTTTATACGTGGGGGCGGGGAAGGGGAGGGGATGAGGAGGGTGGTTGAATTGGGACAACAGAAGACTTAAAAAGGTGCGTCAGGGGTTATAGTTAATTACTGTCTACACGGAACTTAAACATGGATTGATCATTAAGTCCCTGTTGCAATTCACTGTTCAAATCAGATTTGTTGGATAAATACATAATATGATAATACAGGAAATGAAAGGATGACATGATACTGTATGTTATAATCCAAGACAAACGAAAAAGAAAAGTGAGTGATAGTAATGTTTCTGTAGTTACACCGGTTTTTAAGACATTCACCTTATACAACATGTTATATCTCAGGAATGCTCCTTTAAGGCTCAATTGACTATGATGTCATCGTTAGGTCCTCCGTGCAGGCAGTAAATCATGTTAATCCATTGTTTCATAAATTCTAATTACTCAACCAAACTGTTTTCTTTTAACTTCTTTTTATACAACAGAACATCCTTGGATGACAATGGGTGGCATAATCCTCTCCCTTCATCAAGACCTTGAACATACTGCAAAACTTGAGGTTTGAGGCCATAAGAGCTTCATGCTTTCGTATTGAGATTAACATCTCATCCGAGGAACTGACCTAATGGTTTGTGTAGTTTGCATAGTCCAGAACACTTTAACACTCATGAACCTTTGCTTCTCATACAGTACGAGTGTTGTAGAAATGTTGGGACCTGGACTGATAGTGCAGTGTTGCTGTACAACATATCATAATGTTGCTACAGGGATCACTTCCCAATTTCATATGATAAATATATATATATATATATATATATATACACACACATATATACACACATACATATATACATAAATATATTTTATATGTATATATATACACATATATATACATATATAGATATAAACACACATACACATACGTATATACATATTGATATCATTCAAATAATAATAATAATAATTTATTCTTATATAGCGCTTTACATCAAAAGAATGATCTCAAAGCACTTCACAGAATCGCATAAAATAATACAACTTAAAAAATATCAAGGAGTTTGATGTACATCTGAACAATGATGATTCACTTTGATAATGTGCAAAGTTTGGAAGAATTAGAGAGCTAACTGATGTTACTTACACCAATATTTATCGTGATGGTTTGTCCTTCCTTAAAACCCAAATCCAACTTTGGTCCTGTATCAAGCTTCTTGGATTCTGCTTCAAATTCTTGCTCTTGCTTTAAATGTCTGTAAAATGTAGAAATTGACAAAAGCTCAGTGAAATATTGTTCTGTCATAATTTTCACAAACTATTTCGACACCTCATTGCACAATGTAGATAGAGATGGCATTGTCTATGTGGGAGGGGAAAGGAGAGGGGGGGGGAAAGAGCATGCTTGACTTTCAGATGTCATTCAAGCTACCTTACTCTAATAATATTCCATCAGATAAACTTAGTAAACGTTGAACTATAACTAAAAAGTTGTACTCAGTATTCACAGACATTTGCGAGACAGTAATCTGTTTCATACATGACAAACTTTTCCATAAAAAAAAAAACACTGCGAAATATTTATTCTGGACTGAAAAGATGGGTAACTTTTACTATTTATACAGTTGGTTGTGCATTGTAGTAATTAAAATTTAATACAAAAAAAAAATAAAACTGTTGAATTTCCCCTTCCAAATCCCACATTTTTCACTCAAAGTGTATAGCGCAGTACAAACACTATAAACCGTTTAATGACTATAACAACATCACCATCATATCCTATATGCAAAGTAGGTTAGACCTATAGTGCAGCTATCACCAAAATCATACAAGATCAAGATAATTCCCTTCATTCCAGGATACAGTTATTTTAAGATAATTAAAATATCTTTTATTACTCCCATCTAGCTTCGTTTGCAAAAATGTCCTTGTTAATTAAATAGAAATATTTCTGGTTTTAAACCTGCACTTGCTTTACGTCCCTTTTAATTATACAGTTTGCATTTTCTTGTAGTCATTTAGACTTCCGGACCAAGCATTCGGACATTTCCTGTCACTAATAAACTTGTTGGATGAAAGACATAGTTTGCTTAAATTTATGCTCATCCTTCCTACATCTTCTACCAATAGATAATTTAATGTTCAAATTTTGTGCAGCAGTTTTGAAGGTTCCGAATTTTTTCTTTTTATAAATACTATGGTTTAGCAGAGTACAACACTGCTACAAATATTTAGACTTGTGAAGCAATTTGACCGTTTGAGATGGTGATACTTCCACTACGATACATGATTCCCTGATATAAATCCAGCATACCTGTCCCATGGTTCATGCATATGCAGAGAATAAATACATACAGGTATTTGGCTGTGCTGGGAGATATTTACTGTAAATTTCTACACTTCTACCGGTAGCAGCTGAATCGCTGTTTGCTACTGAACAATAACATGACACCCTGATATAAATCCAGCATACTGTACCTGCCCCATGATTCATGCATATGCAGAGATACGTACATACAGGTATACTTGGCTGTGCTGGCTGGCAGATATTTACTGTAAATTTCTACACTTCTACCTGTCACAGCTGCTACTGAACAATGGCACTTTCCAGTTGTTTTCATGACTTTTATGTCAGAGTGGCCTACAGGATATGTCAGTGCTGTTCTAATCTATAACTATTTCCTTTATTCCAACAGCAGGTAATGTCTCACACTGGTACTGATCTTGCCAATGTCAAGCTCAACTATCACGGCGGAGAAAAAAGTTTTGGAACTCTCATCGTTCAAGTTGAAAGTGACCTTAACGTGTTCCGTAATGCTGGGTGCGGTGAACTTTCACAATTCCTTAAATTGCTTGACAACTGACATGACTTTGCACTCTCCTTGGAACAATTGAAGATGAATATTGACTGTGGACATCAACGTGTTCATGCCTGTTCACGGTATTGATACTTTGTCGTACCGTGTGTTTGTACATTTGTTTCAGCTTTTCTGACTAAAGGAATATTTGAGGTGACCGCCTCACGCTACGGAAAGACATCTAGCAGATTTACATGTTCCCTTTGTAACAGTTCCCAGTTATCTTTTTCTCATGAATGAACGAAATATTTTGCCCTAATTTCAAGAAAATATTAGTGGATTTAAAGGATGACTAAATAGATGCAAAATCAGTTCTGCTTATTTTTTTATTTTTTTTTTGCTTGTGTTTCTTTATCACTTTTAGTTTGGAGGAAATTATGACCCTTTAAATATATCAGGCTCATCAATTCAAGTGGCTGGACTACTAAGTCTAACACACCAGACCATTAAAGCTAGCTCCTCAAAAGCAACACCAAAACTAAATAGAAAAACATAATAAGTCTCACAAATATTTTTAAATTTGCATTACAATTTTGTCAAGGACAAATGTGTTTGAATGTCATCCATGGTGTGATATGTTGTTCTTTAGGGGATAGACAAACATTTCCTGATAAAGCTACGAGAATTTTTGAAACAATGTGAATAACATTAACATTTTGGGGCAGTTGAAGACCTGATGTCATCAATGCTCGAGACTTAAAGGAGTATTCCAGACTATGAGTTGACATTTGTGTACCCATTTATTCTAGTACCAACCCAATGCCTGTTGTAACCTGGCTTCAAAATTACAATCAAGATCTGGGATTCTTATTGTGTTTCTCATGAATTAAGTTTAATATTAGTTTAACAATGAGAGAGACATTTACATTATACAAAGTCTCATTGACTGTGTGATTGATACACTCAACGAGCTGAGGAATGTCCAGAGCAATATACAATGATGAGGGGGCAGAGTGTTGGTATGTCCCCCAAAAAGTCCCTATGAAATCAGCCAAGCTCCCTGAAGTCCCGCATCAGTTTTTACGCATTTCAAAGATGTGACAGATTGAACGGAACAAGCCTGTGGCAGTGTTTGTGGATAAAACAATCTAGTATACTCCATTCCGATTGTCAAACTATCGGCTTTAGATCATCACTTTTAACAGCACATAGCTGGGTTTTATCCCGCAGTTCACATCCTGCACTAGACCAAACTTCTTTGCCCCTTCCACATTTGTTTATTAATATCATATTAGCTAGTTTTCCACTGGTATATATTTAACTTATTAAATTGTCTCATCATTATCTGTCTTCTTCTTGCCTAGAGGCAAATAAGGCCTCCACAGAGCGTCTCCATTCAACTCGGTCGGCAGCTGCGTTTCTGGCCTCATTCCAGGATCGCCAACCAGCCCTCTCTGTCTCTTTGTCTACTGTCCTGCGCCATGTTGTTTTTGGTCGCCCTCTCTTTCTCCTGCCCTCTGGTGCCCAAGTCATGCTGATGTTGCTGTCGTTGTTAGGGTTTTGGCGCAATATATGCCCAATGAATTTCCATCTTCTTTTCTTAATTTTGATGCTTAGTGGTCCCATTTTTGCTCTCTTTAAATTGTCTAACAAGCTTAAATTTGTCCACAATGACTGTCATTTCCAGGAAACTTGCTATACATGTATCTCAAGATTTATTCTGAGATTAAAGGAGATGATTACATATGAATACAAAACAAGTGAGACACTTACTTAAAATGATCTTGTAGAGCTACATTAAAATCAAATGAGTCGGCTCTGTCTTGGAAACCGATGCCGATAAATGCCTTCTTCCCTGAAAAAGAAAAGAGACCACATTACTCTATAAAAATTAATAGAATCAACCGCATGCATGAAATCAGGGTTTGAGCATAAACAATGACCATAGCTAGTGGATGCAACTTTTTTTGGCTCCCTCTTCTTCTCCCCCCCCAACCCCTCCCCCCAACCCCTTAAAAGCAGTTTCTTTGTGTTTTAGTGAATCTAACAAGAATTCAAAGATAATTAAGATAACGACTAAGTCACTCTTCTGGGTGTTTGAACCAAGTGAAGGGTAATGAAGAAGTACTTATTGAATCTTCTTAATGAATCTAGTTTGCTGCCTGGAAACATTTTCATATAAGTGTAAACGACATGCAAGAAAAATGGGAAATTTAAAAAATTTGAGTTAGCATCTCATTATTTCAGCTTAACCTTAACAAGCCATTACTCGACCTAAAGGAACTACCATATTATGTGTTTCTAGACATCAAATGCAGGACAAATGTTTAACTGTTCTGCGATCGTCCGAGACGACCAAATTTCTGTTGGACCACTGAAATGTATGTTAGATCCTCCTGCAAGCAGGAACTCGAGAAGAAGCCATCATTGGCCTATCAAAGCCGCAAGCTGACCGAAGTCAGTCTCTTAGATTCATATTTAACGTCCATGATTATGAATTGTCAATTATCAACAATTCTGTAACTGGACGAAATACATTAATCTTGGAGTGACTCGAACTCGGGACCTTATGATTGAAAGCCACCAGAGTTAACCACTGAGCTAACACTCCTAAATCAGCCCTGGATTTCATCTGGTGAAAGACTAGTTGTTTACATAAAATTCAGATTGCATAGTACAACCAAATTCCCTCACATACGTAAAACAATAAACTGGTATCGTCCTCCATGGCATCACTTTGGAGACAACTGAAATCAAACAAAGATAGTGGCAGGTCTATGATACCCGAAGGGGAGTTTTACCCGCCCAATGCTTTGGTTCTATTCACCAAACCTACACATCTCTCCTACAGTATAAAAATTGGTCTTCAAGGAATATATATTCCTTAACACAGTATCGCATCAAAAAATGCTGTGACGAAAAAATGGTCAAATTGCTATACATGTCCAAAGATGTCAACCACTGCTACACATCTTTGAGTCCAAAGATGTCAACCACTGCTACACATATTTGAACTTGTATAGCAATTTGACCTTTTTGCATCATAGCACTTTATGCGATACTAAATATATTATTCCCGGGCAGTGAACAGTGCTGAGCAAGGCTGGCGACTATGCCGGTATCTTTACGCTGTGTTTCCTTTTTGTATCTAGACTTGTATCAGTCTTCACTCTTCTAACTAATGGAACACAAAAACTATGATATCTCCTAAACTAAAATACAAACACTTGCTTCTTATTGGGGATGATCTTCTCTCAGATTTTAAGCTTCATCAAAGGTCATGTAGTTTACTTGTCCTTTTAACAATAGGTTTCAACTTTGTGATCATCTTTGTGTCCCAATTGGGCAAATTTGTACTTATTTCTTCTGGTTGTTTCTCGGAAAACCATGCCTTACAATTTTGTTGTCCGAATAGCAAACTTGGTTGTCCCCTCCCCCCCCCCCCCCAAAGAAAAAAAGTGTAGCAAAGTAACAATGACCAATGGATTTGTAGGCTGGTGAATAGACCATCATCAATACATTGGGGATGACACCATTTTCTCAACAATAGATAACAACTTTTCTTTGAAGGGGAGGGCTGTTTTAAAGAGGAGTGGATTGAACAGGTATTTGGAGCACTTATTAGCAAGTTTTATGACAGTTTGCTTAGAAGCATATTTCTGGAGATACAATACAATTGCTTACTTTCATATGGTGTGCACACAGGAATTCTTATATTATTGTATGGTGCACAATACAGGGATCTTGTGCTGATTTCATCATGATGCCAGTATCTTAACAGCCCTATAAAAGGCTGCCCTTATAGCAACGGCCTTTATATATGGAGAATACAACCAAATAGATATATATGCAAGGACATACCACTTTCATCTTCAATTCTAATGACGAAATATCTGCTTGAATCAAGAACAGACTCCACAGCTTCACCGGGATAATTTGGGATGGGGGCTTTGGCAAATAGCTCTCCAGAATTTTTATCTTCTATGCAAATGAAACATTCTTTCCCGATGGCCATAACTTTCATCCGACTTATCCAATCTGGACTGTCTAACTTCCAATCAGCAGCTCTGTACGAAAACAGTAAAAAGGTAATATTTAAAAATAGATCAGTCTGTACTGTAAATAAGGTTGCCTTTTGCATGGCATAAATGCCAAAAATATTATTATCCACTATATTGATATGCTTCATTTGCTGAGCAAGTAATTAATATTAGTATTACTAATATTAATATTAGTAAACAACTTCACTGTAAATAAGCAATGAAATCCTTTCAAGGTTTTCAAAGAATCAACTTGATTGTTTCACTTCTTGACACATGCGTAAGTAAAGAAACAATACAAAATCCAAATTACTTATATAACCAGCTAGCCTTGGTTGATGAGAATTAATAGGAAAGATTTCAAAACTAACTTACAATACATGCCATGACAGAGCAGACATCAAATAAAACATTAAAATGGTAATACTTATGTGGGTACAGTATTGCCTCATAATTATAACATCCGACACTCTTGTTCCACCTATCTAACATTAGGTCTAGAAGAAGCTTTAACTGTTCATTCAGTCTAGCCTAGGTCTGAAAAGTCATGGATACCTAAAGTACCTACCTGTATCCACGATTTGTTGTTCTCGGTGGTATTCTGAACACATGAACCTCAGGTTTCACCAAGAGTACCCTTTCATAATCACTGGCAGTTGTCATTTTGATAGTATAGGCTAGTCCTTTGTGGAGATTGTATGACTTGAGAAGAATGTTTCTCTATTTGTTAGTTCAAAGTTAGAGAGCCTAACAACTTTAGCATTACAATATAGATCAGTTTATGCAGACTACAGTCATCAGAATCACTGCAGGTCCCAACATTCAATGGTCAGTGACTTTCCAATATAAAAATATTCCAACCTGGCTTTCTTCTGGGAAGACCTAGCCTCACGTTACGTTGAACTTGTGCAAACTTGGCATAACTCGCCTGAGGCTATTTTATTCCAACACTTGTTGCGTGTATAGCGATCTAACTTGCTTTACTGTTACTGATCATGCTACCGATACAGGCCTAGGCTAAATTCAACACAATTTAACGAGTTTGTATAAGAGTTACGTTAGGATTACAATACAACTTAGTTACAGTACGTTACAGCTTGAACGGGAATTTAGTTTAGCCTAGGTAGGTATCAAGTTTTGATAAAAAATATTCCGCATTGAACTACAGACTAGACATGTACTATAAATCCCTCCAGAGTCCATATCAGTATTTGGCCAGGTGAAATGCAGTGTCTTTTAAGTTGATGCAAAGGTTGATAACCTCCTCTGTTATGGTATAGGCCTGGGCCTACGTAGCGGTATTCACGTTGATCTTACTCTTACAGGAGAGTAACACTTGTCTGTAACACTGGCCTAAATGGTTACGATTTTCCAACACAGTAAACACGATACCCACATGTACTACATCTCGCAATTCCCTGTGCTTCGATAATTATGAACAGTGCCCTCTAACCCATCCCACTTTAGCATTTCATATAAGAAACGACTGATATAGTCAATCTAATTGTGAAAATAAAATTTTATTCTGCATTGCGAAATAATTGGCTGCCTAGCAACAACACGCTAATTCGTTTTATTTTAATTTGATGTTCCTGATTCATTGACAGGGAAACGTAACTCGCAGATTGGGACCTGAGAAAAGTAATGTGCGTTGTGTCTTAGCAGTAAGAAATGCATTTCGTTGTTTGCTACAATGACAGATGTAGGATAATGTTATTGCCATGGGTCAAGACGTTCGACTGCCGAATAACCTAGGCTATGCTAAAGCTAGGCTCTAGAGACTGTATAGGTGGTCTAGGCGATCTAACTTTGCCGCATCTAGTGCCATTCCGGCCTAGGCCTAGCCTAGGTACATACCGCCTTACCTTTCCGCCATACCTTAACACTGTCTTCAAATATATAATCGTTGGTTGAATAAATTATATTAGGCTGATTGTTTCTTAAAAAGACTGATTCTGGTTTTCGATTTGAATAAACGATTTTGTGGCCTAGGTAGCAATAAACAGTGCATATAGGCCGACAATGCACCCACAATAATGTGCTCTTTCCACCATATATCCTGATGTTTCACAACAATTGGATGATTCCAGAATCCATCATGTTTTCTGATTTTTTTGCTGAAATTTGATATCTTGACACTAGTAAAAGAATGATTTGGAACAAACGCCTGACAATAGATATAAGCACTAAGATTGCAATGTCTACGAAGTACGATATACACTTGCCACCAAATTGAGAGATATATAAATTTATTTACCTGTATTTTCAGCAGGTGATAGGCGGAGGATGACGGAGCAGGGAGCAGGGAAATGTTTAAGAAACTTTTGTGAGCTGACAATGTGGTATTGATAATGAGTAGATGATTTTTAGACCACATACAAGGTTTGAGCTTTGTCGTATAAAGTTATCATATTGGGATAAAGATGTTCTCTTTAGTGTCACATGTTGATAAATTGTCATATTTAAGCCCATCTCTCTAGCACTCTATACATGAACCCATATGTGGTTGGTTGTGTTGACCTAGATGTCTTAACCACAGAGAATAGAGAAATAATTTATTGTGCTTTCTTTTTGTTTAGGAAATTAATTCAACATAAAGAGAGGCGATTTCTTACCTGGACAAGAATTCCATAGAAAGTCACCTTATTTGTGAATATTACACTCATCCCGAGGCTCGATAGATATGTCGGATCCAGCGGGGGTACTTAGTAGATATGAAGATGTCTGTGAAGAACTTGAAGTTAAACCAAGCCCTTTCATCATGAAAGTTCTGGATAAACAAAGAGAAGATCAGATTGTGTAAGTCTATTTGAAAGTATATTCTGGTGGCAGGAGTTGTTATTGTTGAAGTTTATTGTTGAGCATTATGGTTTTCAAAATGTGTTGTAATTTAATAGTTTGTAATCAGTACCTCTGGCTGATTTTTTGGGTGCTGGGGGAAGGTGGTGGGGAGGGGTCTTGACAACATGCAATCTCATTTATTCACAGAAGAAGATGATATCTTTTAAGTATAATTGTATTTTGAATTATAATGCAGAAAAATGAAAGATCTAGAATAAATGATACCTTGAGTCAAATGCTTGGCAGTTGGCATTAAAATACTTGTTGATATTATAAAAGCATGAGTGAAGCTAAATTGAATTTCTAATAATCAAAGTGAATACTAATAACGCATGTAGCTTATCCACAAGCTATTCTGAGATCACAGTTGGAGGATGGGTCTGATCACAAAAGTTTCGCTTATTAGTTTTTTTTTTCGTAACATTCAAAATCTGTGGCATCCTATAGGAATAGGAAGTTTTTCTACCTCCCCCCCCCTTCATTTCTCTGTATACCAAAAACGTCAGTGTTAAGATCATTGTGATAATAATTTAGATTTCAATAGTTAATCTTTGAGATTGCTTTCACTTTGTTCTATCTTCAGTGTATTCTTTCTTAATTGCTTGGAGTGAACACAGTATGCATCAAAACATTTCAAACAAAATACTTTCATTATGTTCAAGAATTTGGTTCTTTTGATTGAAAATTTTAGGTATCTTTAATGCCAGCATGAATGATCTTGAAGTATGTTTACCTTCATTCATGACTTACAAAATTGTCAGAGTTTTGCCCTCTAGTAAAATTCACTTGTGAAACATCTTGCATTTTGTGTGCCTATTTTGTGTGCCTATTTTGTGTCTACTTTGTCCTGGCGTATGGTTATTTTGTTTGAAAGATCTAGCTGTATGTTCAATGCCAGCATCATGATATTGAAGTATGTTTTACCATTAAATAGATAAAATTTACTGTAATGTAGTAATTCAATCATGACTCGCCAGCTTTTGCATAATTACAATAAATGCATATATGCTAATGATTTTTATGCATATATGCTCATTGTCAATCATTTATCAATGCTTCTAAATTGTATTTTATCTCATTTAATTTTTTTTTACGCAAATTTGTAGAAGAGAACTTCAGTATTTGTAAGTATTTTCACAAGTAAAATTTGGGGTGTTGAATTTACTGCTCACATTTCTACACTCACAGTACCAGTGTAACCTAGGCTTCTATAGGTAACGCTAACTAAATGTCTGGTCCGGTGATCTTTAGGGTCTAGGCTAATATTTTATGTGCTGATGTTTTTTACTCGTTTTCATGTTAAGGCTAGAGCTGGGAATAAAATTGCCTCTATCACTGAGGACATGTCGCTTGAATTGTAAACACACAATATTAATAGAATTATGTATTTAATTGAAACTAGGCTATTGTGAGTTAACTAAGTTACACACTGTGTTGTAACTGATAATATGGTCTTTCCACATTATGTGAAATAATAAAACAATTAAGAAAACATATATATATTCTGATCGGATTAGTCAAAAGGAATTGCCTAGGAAAGTGGAGATGTCTTGGTTTTTACATGTTTTTAAAGAAACCTACAGCTGGGAACAATTTATCCAGTTTCACATTACCATATATATGCTATGCAAAATGCCATATGCCATATGCTAGGAAATTGCTAAACAAGTCAAAATAGGTATCCAAATATTTTTTTACACAGAAACCATAACTTTTTATAAGATGCAAATTTCAGAGCTATTGGAACTGCTACACAAAATTTGTGTTACATTGCTACATATAAGTTTAGGAATACTATCGATGTTGTAGTTATTGTTGACAAGTTTATGTTTTACTCTTGTGATAAATGCAAGCATATTGACAGAGTAATCTAAAAAAGCCTAGTTTTTCATTAACTTAGTTTAAAATCTTTCTGCTTGGTTGTTACTACTGTAGTCTATTGCACCGCACTTACACCTAACATTAAAATGAGTCATGACTAGAGTCACTCCTTGGTTGTTACTACTGTAGTCTATTGCACTACACTTACACCTAACATTAAAATGAGTCATGACTAGAGACACTGCTTGGTTGTTACTGCTATAGTCTATTGCACCACACATGTACATAGCATTATAACGAGTCATGACTAGAGTCACTTCTTGGTTGTTACTTCTGTACTCTATTGCACCACACATACACCTAGCGTTATAACGAGTCATGACTAGAGTCACTTCTTGGTTGTCACTACTGTAGTCTATTGCACCACACATACACCTAGAGTTAAAATGAGTCATGACTAGAGTCACTTCTTGGTTGTTACTACTGTAGTCTATTGCACCACACTTACACCTAACATTAAAATGAGTCATGACTAGAGACACTGCTTGGTTGTTACTGCCATAGTCTATTGCACCACACATGTACATAGCATTATAACGAGTCATGACTAGAGTCACTTCTTGGTTGTTAGCACCACACATACACCGAACATTATAATGAGTCATGACTAGAGTCACTTCTTGGTTGTTACTACTGTAGTCTATTGCACCACACATACACCTAACATTATAATGAGTCATGACTAGAGTCACTCATTCACCAATATAAATAAAAAACTCTAGAGGACTATTTGTGAAATACCATGCCATTGTGATTGTCCACTGACTTGAGTTTATTATACTAGATCTATTTGAGTCTGGAATATAAAGTGACCCGACTCACCCCCTCAAAATAAAGTGACTTAACTCTGTGTGCACCACCTAACCTTTTACCAACACTGCCCAACTAATCACCATCTTGCAGATCTTTCTGCACATCCACAGTTTGATATTTTTGCAGAGGCTACTACATTAAACACTAAATACTCAATAACAAAATCATGGTTATGTTCAGAAAACTAATACTTATTTTGTAATTGCCAATTTCCCTTCACATGTGGCTCATATATTACGTTCTTTCTGAGCGGAGGGGGTGTGGAGGGGAGAGAAGGGGAAGGGGGTAATCTAGCATTTGTATGGCATATTTTCACTCCAGAAACATACTCATTACTACAGAAAATGTGCTCCTTCTCAAGCCCTCCTGTGACTCACTGCAGTCTCTGTGAGTCTGTGCCAAACTTATTCTAAAAAGCAAACTATCACCTTTTTCAAATTATGTCTCTTATGCTTTGTCAAACCAACCGTGGTGGGTTGCTTCGTAGATCTCCTCAGACCAAGCAAAGTGGGGGAGAGGGGATTGGGGTGGGGGAGGGGGGTTATCATAGTAATGTAAAATAAATGTCAGACACAGAAAGAATAGCACCTAAATTGGTTCATTTCAAGGATTAACACCAAACACCAATAATTTGCTTTATTGGTTGTGAATTTGAAGATAACAAAACCACAGGCTTGTGTATCTGGTTTTTCCAACTACCTCCTTGTTAATTCCAAACATCCCAAAGAAAGAAAGATGGTTAGTTTCTTGTTTTATTTTTGTGGGGGGGGGGGGTGTGTTGAGGATAGGGGTAATTAGTTGATTTTCAGGATATGCAATCAATATTTTTGGTGAAACCTGTTGCAGGGTCACAGTAATTGAATATTAATATCATGAATGTACTCCCAAACTCCCATATAATGCAAGATGTATAGATGTATTCTGGAAGGTAACTGCATTAAAACTATAAACAATATTTCAAATATGAGTAAGGCTTTGGTCATCAATGTCCTTCCTTACAGAGATCCCAGAGAGGAGATGCACTTACAACTACCCGGTAATAATTACCTCCTCACGGACGCTAGGCTGATCGATGACGACGCATTCCATCTCTACAAGACCCTGGTCAACAATACCTACGTGGTCAGTCTAGACCTCAGGTACAACGAACTGACAGACAACGGTGCTATACACATGTCAAAGTTACTCGAGGTGTGTGTTACATATGTACAGATATCGGTTATTAAGTAACTAAACTATGCATGGTTTTTGTCTTGTATGTCACAACGTAATGACTGGTGTCTTGCGATTAAACGCTTTATTCCTACAGAGTATTTTGAGTGAAAGCCACAGTAAAGTTGATCAACATAATATTAAGTATAATAGGTATAATAATCAAAATTGAAATTCTGAGATTCTGAGCATGAGTGGCCAACGTTTTAGCTTTCTAGCATATTTTGGGGGAAATATAAATATAATATTGACATATATAATATAAATATATATATAATATAGATATAAATATAATATAAATATACAGATAAAAACTGGTTTAGATTAATGTTTGTACTTGAGACACAATAAATTTGACCAAGTGACATCAGATCAGAGTAACGTATTGTGTTTCAAAAAATTGGGATATTTGCAAAAAGTATCCAAGCTGGCATTTGGTTGAATATTCAATTACAGTCATTTAAAATTATGAATTATTAATAAATGTTTAAACCATTTTCCTGTGCTTTTCCCTTCTTTACAGGAAACTTGTGCATTGAAATTCCTTAGCCTGATGTCTAATAGCCTCACTGCTGAGGGAATAAAACTCATCGCAAAGGGCCTACAGGTAGAAAAAGCCTACCATACTTTTACATATACATCTGATATATTACATAACTACAGTGCATATATATATCACAGAATAACTTAGTATAACAAGCATGTCTGTACTCTCTTGGCTTGAAAGGTATGCTGTATTAGCCCCAAATATACT
The DNA here is from genome assembly GCA_000934455.1 of Apostichopus parvimensis. Classification (NCBI taxonomy): domain Eukaryota; kingdom Metazoa; phylum Echinodermata; class Holothuroidea; order Aspidochirotida; family Stichopodidae; genus Apostichopus; species Apostichopus parvimensis. Next base: position 29,169 of record KN888247.1, on the reverse strand, counting down.
ACACATTCAAATATGGTCACCTTTGGTGAAAATTCTTAAACTGTTTTTATTACAACCTTTGAGGAAATTTTCCTCACTGGGACATTCAGTCAGCTTGTGTGTTCCTTAAAAATGTCTGAGAACAATTTGGGGAGTAAAGACCTCCAGGAAAGTACTATTTGAAACTTCGACAATTACAGGATGCTATAATTTGGGGCCTATACTGACTGACTTCCTTTAAGGAAACATTTGGAAACTGTCAATAGAATTTGAATGGAATTAAATTGAAATGAAAATAAAGGGGTCACAGTAATTGAATATTAATATCATGAATGTACTCCCAAACTCCCATATAATGCAAGATGTATAGATGTATTCTGGAAGGTAACTGCATTA
>KN888247.1:6360-18746 GCA_000934455.1 Apostichopus parvimensis | reverse complement strand
CTTCCTTTGAATTTTACTTTCTGTTTTGGGCCACCTTGTCGTTGCAGTTGCTTTTGTGACCGTCATTAGAACCATGAAAATTTTGTGGGAAATGTCGGATCCGTTCATTTTGAAAGGAGGGGGGGGGGCCTTGAGGTGGTTGAGATGTAAAAGATGCATTCTGGGGAATATTTAGGTTTTAATTCAATTAAAGTCTACAACCAAGGTTGTGATAATTACTTTTATTATTTTTGTATGTGTAATTAATTCAATATCCTTCAAGTTTATGGCATATACACAGGCAAAATACAATGCATATCACAATTCATCACCATATCAAGATACAAATTTGTGCCAATTCTTTAATGAAACCATCAACAACACATCAAGAAAAGTCTTTGTGCCTATTCATTAATGAAACCCTCTTCAGCATATCAAGACAAAAATTAGTGCCATTTCTTTAAATAAACCCTACACAACATATCAAGATGGAAATTGGTGCCAATTCTTTAATAAAACCCACCACAAAATATCAAGACGGAAATTAGTGCCAATTCTGTAATAAAACCCTAAACAACATATCAAGACGAAAATAAGTGCCAATTCTTTCATAAAACCCACCACAAAATATCAAGACAAAATCATTGCCAATTCTTTAATAAAACCCTCAACAATACATCAAGACGAAAATCAGTGCCAATTCTTTAACAAAACCCTCCAACAACATATCAAGGCAAAAATTAGTGTTTACATTCTTAAGGACACAGTATAATTACCGATTCAAATGCCATTGTAAACCAAAGGACTCTTTTATCGTGCAATCTGGCTCTACTTCGAGCCTTCTGATCCTTGACATAGTTGGGTTTTGGGAGGTTCTGACATTCGGGAACTGTCTCTGCTAATAATTCCAGATACGGTTCCAGAGCTGCAGATTCAAAACAAAAGTGGAAAAAAGAAACATATATTAGGTCAACATATAGACTCAACACAGGATATGTACGGAGATGGGTGTGGGAGGGGAAAAATATGCAGTGCTAACATTGATCACAAAATTGTTATCTTTAGGAGTCTAGGTTAGTATTAATGCAAGTGACAAACAGATTCCTGGAAACTCTTCATTTTCTATCAAGAAAATTATTCTTTTCCTGCCTTATTTATTCAATTATATGTAAAAATTGGTATGCAAAATTTCATCCCTTGTGAATTATCCCCCTTCCTTTGAATTTTCTGTTTTGGGCCACCTTGTCGTTGCAGTTGCTTTTGTGACCGTCATTAGAACCATGAAAATTTTGTGGGAAATGTTAAGTAAACAAAGTGTATATATACTGTAGTGCAATTATATTTATCCAGTCCCACATATTTATCGACAACTTGCTGAGTACAAAGAATCATCAGTACGAATCATTCAAGTATCTTGAACCACCACACCATGTGGTATGGTACCCCCCCCCCCCCCCAACCCCCACCCTCAACAATATTCAGAGCAAAATTGTTTGCTGGTATAGTTTCTACACTTTTGAACCATAAAACTGATATGTCCCTAGTCATCCCCCTCCCATCCCCCCCCCCCCCCCCCTCCATCCCTTCCTCCCTCCACCCCCTCCCCCTCTTCACCCCCTTCCCCCATCTCAAGCTCTTTATTAGGTACCTGAGTATATCAAAAATTAACAAAAAAAAGAGAATTTAGAGATTTACATCTTGGAAAGCATTCTGCACCACCTGGCTTCACCAAATCCACTCGATTGGCTAGATGGTGGCAAATTTTACACAGCGCCCTCAGTGTGTCTGTTCTCATCACATCGAAGTCTTTGTTATAATAAACTGTTCCCTATGAGGATATAAACATTAATTTGTTATTCATACGTAAGATACGAGATGAATATTTACTTGTAATTCATGCATGTCACTGACTGGGTGTGGTTTAATACTTGACCTGTCAATATGGCTCTCCAGTGTTTCTTATTTTTATTTTTGTCTTTTTTGTCTTGTTTTTTGCAGAGGGCATGCTGGGAAAATGTCCATTAGCTATAGGTTGCATCCAAAAACCATAGTTTGTACTGAACGGCAGGTTTTGCCAGTTGGTTAGCTGAGTGATCAGTCCCATCTTTTCGCACCTTAGTTGAGCTGCCTATATCTGTCTATTATGCTACTCATCACACAGCTAGTAGCCAAATCACTATCAGATCAAGGCAGATATGGCAAGGTGTGAACAAATCAATTCTTCCAAACATACTAATCCCAGTCTGTTTGCAAGAGAGATAAAGTTTCAGTAAATTGAGGTCAAGAGAGCTGAAAAATGCAACCTATGGTTTATGGACTAATTCTTGTCCTAACTGACCTGATCTACAATGATTTTGTACAGATCTCTGACACAAAGAAACAGGATTATATGAAAGCGCTCAAAAGCATAGGAACATACCAAAGGAACTTGCATACAGACGTGCTAGGTACATAACTTTTCGAGGTACCAATCGTGCAGTTTGGCCGAACAAAATAATGCTTTAGAAAACACAAGTCAAGGCAGATCTTAAAACAAATTGTTTAACTTTAAAAGAAACTTAAAAAATATCTTTCAAAAGATCTCTCCAATAATTAAGAACCAAATTAATAATAGGCCTACTACTAGCAATCAACTCATATGGTACGTATATGAATCCCAGTCAGAGAGCGCCAGCTAATCAAGATTTGCGGAAACACGTGGGACCAATAATGACAGCGCCCTCTATTCATGTTGGGCATCATTTGGAGAGCACCATTGACCGAGAGTCATAGAAGAATATTTAAAGGAGAAAGTTATCATTGACACCTAACAGAGGTAAGTAATGCATATTGCCAAACATTAACTTGTGAAGCTAGACAAGTGTGAAGTAGTTGCAGACATGCATACTGAAATTAGTTTTGTTTCTCCTCATGCACACTCGGCATCCAAGTCCAATATTCTAACTTTTTTACTCTTCCATGACGAAACACATTGGAATATCAATTTAATACGACATAATTCATAGGTAACGTTCAAGTCATCCAAACGGAGTTCAAATCGATGGGCTGGAAAAATAACGAAAAGCATTATTCATTGATATGGCATCTATGGCCTTGACTAAACCTCGTGAGTAAACTATACCTACTGAAAAATCCACGACTTACTCTGAAAATCTTGTCTCTCGATTACCTGTTCGTCTGTCGTAGATGACACCATGTGGGCACATGGCTAGTAGTTTTTCTCAACACGTAAAAGAACATACAACACAGGCAAGCCCCTCAAAGGCGGGAGAGGAACAAGGCAGGCCAAAAATGACAAAACAAGTAACACCTACCTTAGAATCACTTAGAATTGTATGATGGGACACGGTCCCTCTGTCCAGCCGACTTAGGCCAAACACGACGTAGACCGTCGCGGTGTTCCGTAAGATTGGCTTCGCGGCTGGAGGCCTGCAGCTGTGCTTCTCGCAGGGGTCATAACCCTCTTGAGGTGAATTCTTGTTGGGTCCGCTGCTTCTCGATGGGTAGAGAGTCTCCAGTGGCATCTTAGTCGACTTTGGCAAAGAAGGTTCTTTTAACTCTAACCAAACAAAATGAGAAATAATTTGGCTTCAAGATCAGATTTTTTCCAAAATGTTTAAAGCATGCCACATTGTCAGTCAACCCACCTACTGGTAGCTATATGCATGGAACATCCTGGGTTGCCCTATAGCTGGAGGTCAGCTTTGATAGAAGAAAATAGTACAATTACACAGTGCACCAATTTTCGAATTCCCCAAATATTTCTCTACATATTCCAAATACGTGACTTCGAGTGCAAACTCATTTTTCAAATGCAAAGTCTGATAATACAGCGAGAATATTTTTTTATAAGTGAACGTTACAACGAAAAAAATGTCAGTTTTCTGATCAAGTCTGTCGTTGCTCACAATACTGCACAACTGTACCAGAGTTCTATGTGTAAGAACATGTACATGTTTCTTGTACATGAGAATAGCCAGCACCTGAGGCAGGGCTGCATTTACCTTTGGGCCATATGGGTCTGGATCCAGGGTGCCAAATCGGAGGGGCCCTGATGTTCCACTACAAAACAAAGGGCTGGTGGGGGGGGGGGGGGGGGAGGGGCATAGCTTATTAGATACATTTCACTGAATATATCTTTAGATAAAAACAAGACTGGATTTGGTAAATAGGAAATCCAGCTCTGCATGGCTGTAGGAATATAACATTCAAGAGTGTTGAATTTGCAAATAAGTTTTCAAAATAGACAATTACATTTTTCAGTGATTCTTTGCTTTGGAGGATTTGTAGTTCAATGCTTGTCACAGTTTGAGCATCAGTGACAATTAAATGACTTCTAGCATATTTGGTGGCAATACTGAACAGATTTTTGCATCCTCAATTAAGTACTGTAGTATTCAGGGACATAACCACAAAATGTGTAGTGTATTAAACATCATTTAAACCTTCCTCTCATCCCCCCCAACCCCCTCCCTCCCTCCCTCCCTCCACTCTTCCTTCCACTTGCCCTTTCCCCTCACCCCATAAACAGAAAAAACAATGAACTAAAGCCATAAGTGGCAGTCAATATATATAGCAGCTAGTGTATTAGTAAACACCGATAAAACGTAAGGAATGCACACACATAAAGCAAGGTCAAAAACATACATATATATATTTTTAACTTTGTTATGATCATATGTATGCAAGTATCATTTGGTGCCAGAATGAGACCTCCCACCCCCCTCCCCCACCCCTCCCTCCCCCATCCTGAAAGCTGTAGGACATCTATTAGTAATGGACTTTAAACTTTCATACAATATATTTTACAATTTTGGTAAAGAAACATATACTTACTGTCACATGCTCTTCTGTATACAACCCTAAGATAAACCTCGCTGAGGCAGCTTTCGTGTTTCAGGGAGCACTCGTTGACATGGGTGACCCCGTGGTTATCACAGACTGGATCCAACCGTTCCGAGCAGGAGAAATCACAGGAACAGATGGGACCAACCTCTGGCTCCGCCCTGCAGATGGCATGGTTCCTGCAATATGTAGTGGCGCATGAAGGCTCTGTTTAAAGCAGAGATGAAAATGTCCATTTTAAGTAAAACAACTGAGGACACTTTTGTATATTTAATTTGTTGTTTGCATGATTCTGTCTTCACAAACAATGTGCCTTATTTTTTTAACCTTCCTTGGACTGACACCTATTTAAATATGGAATTTTGTCTGAAATACATACTTTTTTATACAACTTAAGCTATAGCTATGATTTGAAAACACATGCAGTAGTAAACAAGTTGTGATATTTAATGGCGAACAATGCACATGTGACTGGTTGAAATGCCAACATGTCCGAGTGAGGATACAATGGGTAGAGGCTTTAAGTCTTTCCCAATAGCACACAATATTTGGAGCTCTCAGTAATGGATCGGTTCTGCTTCACCATATAATAGCTGGTACTCAGCCAATTACTAAATGCATAGCAAACTGCTTCAAACTGGTATTAACTGCCAAATTCGGTTACTTCTAGCTTTCAAAGGGAGTGAAGACCTGCGCACAAAGAAAGGTCTGATGCCGTTAATCTGACCAAGTTTTAAATGAGGTGTAACAGAAGTGTTAGACACCACCATCGAAGCCAGAAAAAACACACACAGCTTGCTACCGTCGGTAATGAGACACTAGTGTACAGTCACTACATGCAGCTACGGTCAATACCCACAACACAGTGTACATAGCAGCGATGGACATCTCAGGTCCAGATAAAAGATAACAAGGTATCACGTTTCATTACTGTCTGCATTTTGTAGCAATAAGAAAAAAACATCACTTGCAAGCAACGGAAAGTTAACTTTTTCACAGGGCGGCACGCGGTTTGGGGCGAGTCTTCAATGCCTTTACGGAGTATAGGTACATGAATTCATTTATTAGGTTTGGGGTGAGGGAGGGATGGAGGGAGGTATTTTTTTCTGTACCATGTATAGCTGCTGCACCCAAACCACAAACAAAACCACTAACCTGCAAACTAAGGTAAATGGTTTGTGAGATACATATTCAATCACACCACAATCACACTGTCTATTCTGCACTGCAGTCAAAGCTAGCAAAGATCACATTCTATCTGAAACTCACAGCTGATTTGCATTTTACTTTTTGTGTATATCTTACTTTCAGTTGAAATCGTTGGTACTTTCTGATGTCCGTTATCGGTCGGTGGACGCCTTGTGGTCACAGATGTTTCAGGTATATGAAGAATGGACTTGGTAGTTGCTTGGTGTTTAGGTGTCGTAGGTTTGGGCTTGGGTGCAGGCAGAGGAGGCTCTGTTGCCTGCACGTCAGGGTTTGTCACTACCTGGGGTGGTTGGTAATATCCAGAACAGGATTTGCAGGAAATATCTTGAGCACTAAAGTTGTAGGCTAGATCTAACAGCCTTTGAAGGTTAGTATCTTCTTGGAACAGAGCTGGCGGACGAGTTGCAGGCTGGATTTGAGAGACGAGGCCTGCCGTGATGACTACTATGATGACATAACAAGCTGGAAAAATGTAAGCAAAATGATTACTGATCAATGATGAAGGATTGAATCTACCAAATTAAAAGAATAATCCAAAGGTGTTTCATATTAATCATAGTTAATCAAAAAATGCAAAGCAACATTTCACCGAAAGCATATATGTTTGATTTACAGGTTGAGAAATAATGACTTTGAAATTGTACCACAAGACCCCCAAAAATGTGAACATTTTCCTCTGGAAAAAGTGACCTAAATATATGATAAAGAAAAACAAAAACATTTACAGCTCAATAAGCCAGTTCTGAGTTATTTACAGTGATGGGGAAGGTGCAATAAATCAACAGTAAATTGGCAACAGTATGAAACTTTCAGTCATAGACAATTTTATGTGACACTCTGTCTACTACTATAAATCAATCATGGCCGGATACATCTAGGGTATATTACCAGCCGATAATTTGCATAAAATTGGAAAGTTTTGAAGGGAGAACTATCAATTGATGATATTCGACTGTCAAAGGCTGCAGGCAAGACAAAGCAATTTTTACAAAAATCTGTCACAATTAACCAGGTATTGACAGTTTATACGAAAAGGTTCCAGGACACAACAGTATTTAAACACATTACATACCATATGCAATCAACAACATCAATTTATTCTAAATACTCAGTTCGTTAGTAGTAAACATGCTACCCTGAGGCACAGGAGGCTAGTTTAAAAACATATTTTCTTTGCCAAAAACATACTTAAAAATGTTCCTGTTTCCAAAAACAAATAACTTTGATTGGTGAAAATATACCCACCCTTATTAATTATGACTTTATAATGTTGAAAATATTGTGCAATATGGTATAACATTGCAGTGATTTGTTACATTAACCTGTACATCATAAAGATCACAGAGAGAAACAAATGATGAACAGGTAGTGATATACCTTTCAAATAGCTTACAGCATGATGATGTCATTCATGCTACTGTTGCCAGATGCATTCACAAAAATATCACCAATTTTGTAGTATTAAAATCTTTGCACTAAAGAATGCTATGAGAATCTGTTTTTTGACATATTGATGCAGAAAATTTTCAGGAATTTAGTTAAGCAATCAACTTTAGCCAACAGAATATCCCTGTAGACAGACATTTTCTTTTACTTCTTTGCTACCTGTCAAAATGTTCAAAAATGAAAATTTAATGTTTATAAGGAATCTTATTAACTCAACAATACTGTCCCAGTACAAGCCAGAAAAACTAAAAAAGATGATAGCTTTATTTTCTTCTTCATTCATGAACATTATATTTTTGTCATTTATTTTATTTTAGTTTTGTTTGTGCCATTTATCTATTTTATTTATTTATTAGTTTTCTAGGTGTTGTCTACAAATTAAGATCACTTTTGAATATTCTCGTTTTTACCCAAAACTAAGTTTGTAAAATTAGATTCTAATTGACATCTACGTAGATTTACAATATTAAGAAGATTGCCTCTGGAAATAGTATGCTAACAATTCCGAACAACTACACAAATGATCTTTAGATGACCTGTAGTTGTAATTTACCCAGTAATGGACAGGATACACAATTAAAGTTGATATTTCTATATCTTCCTTTCAAATCAGCATAAATAAGGTTTTAATCCCAATGCAAAATCAGAGAACTGATATATTGGCAATTGGTATAACACAGAGGACACTATAACAGACAGCTCAGGGCCACAGTTGTTGTTTTTGGAGATGGGTGGATGAATGTAAGCTATGCTGTTTGCAACCAAAAATCAGGCTCTGTTTCCAATTGTAAACGAGAGCAGTGTCAATTTCATCCCCATGACCAATTTGTACTAGTGTATTTGAGTGCAGATCAGACCCTGCACTTTGGACTTCGCGATAGACTAAGGAATAGACGATAGAATAAGGATCTGTTGAGGAATTTTGTAATATAATTGCTCAGCTCAGGGTTGACCAGGACCCGGGTTAAAACTTTACTTCCTTCCGTTGTTTATTACGCCACTGTATGAGTGGGTTACAACTTACAACTTGTTTCCAACGTTAATTATCACTCGTTTTTTATTTCTTGCAAGCAAACCTCAATTTTCATATTTTTTAAAACTTTTTATTTAAAATGCATTTAAGTGATGTTCTTACCTATGATAACCCAACGGCACTTTACCACGGGTTCACCAACAAACTTCCTCAGGAAGGCTCCTATAAATCTTGTCAGGCTGGCAGTTTCTTGTTTCTCATCTGGGATCTTCTTAACGTCATCGACAGTTGTGTTATCGAAATGTTGACGTAGCACCGTGTCGTCCATATTATCCCGTCCCTCTGGTAGGTCTGTTCAAATTTATGAGAAAAACAGGAAAGGTATAAAATAGGAGGAAACCTTTTGAAAAAACTTTGATTTTCTATTAAAAGGAATTCCTAAAAAGAAAATGCAGTGTATACAACCAATGATAGCATATTACAAGAAATTTATATAAAAAGCAAACTTTCATACTTTTCAGAGTATAATAGTAATTGTTTAATAATTTTATAAGTGGAAGGGATTCTGAAAAAAGGAACAAAAAAGTTGCAAGATTGCAAAGATGAGCCAAAAAATATAAACAATTGAACTATATATATTAAACACAAACAAGTCATATATGAAAATGGTGATTTTTTTAGATAACACCAAACTTCCATCCATACAACCAATGATAGCATATTACAAGAAATTTATATAAAAAGCAAACTTTCATACTTTTCAGAGTATAATAGAAATTGTTTAATTATTTAGGCCTAAGTGGAAGGGATTCTGGAAAAACTAACAAAAAAGTTGTAAGATTTCAAAGATGAGGAAAAATAATATATAAACAATTGAACTATAAATTAAACAGAAACAAGTCATATATGAAAATGGTTATTTTATTTAACACCAGCCTTCCATCCCTAAAATGAACATTTGTAGCTGTTTTTGGGGGTTGGGTTGTATAACTACTACCTGTTACTCTAACAAAGTCATTTAATATTTCACTCCCGAACTGATTACCTCCGAAATCTAGGATGACTCCAGAAAGTTGTAGATCGTTAGGAATGACTGCTGCAGGCATGCAGTTATGCCAGGTTGCATTTACGTAAACATTTTTATTGAGGAGTGACCCCAATTTGGACATCAAAATTCTTACCAGACACTAAAGAGCACTGAATTTAACAATAAAATACCTAAGTGAAGGGAATCCATTTGGTATTACCTTCAGAATGTTTTTATTTTTTTTAAGTGTTGGTGACATTTGAAAATGAGCAACCATTACTTGATAGTTTAGTGTGATGGATCATGTAAATTATTTCCATTGTTCTACAAAGGTCTTGACTTTCACCCCTCTTTGAATATTCATTAATTCATAGCTTGTTGCCATGCAAGTACTGTCTTGGTAATGAAAGGTGTCCTTTGTTAACGATTCAAGCCTCATGGTAGTGTTGACCTCTTGCGTAACTTCTTGCTTTTAACACAAATCCACGCCACTTGCTATAGAATCTGCCGACAGGAAGAGTCTATTCAAATATCCTTGCTGTTTTTGTCATTATTTTTGACCAGGAATTAACTAGTGTCTCACTCTGTACTATAGCTATCGATATGTGTACAAACATTGTTGCTGTTTGCTCCACAGCCCTTATTCTTATGCTAATAATTTATCCTTATACTTATATTTTTTGAAAGCACTAATCACTGGCCATTAAACCCAGTGATATTCTGGAACCTTGATAGAGAGACGAAAGATAAATTTTGCTTGTTTATATTCAGTCTCCACATTAGCATATTTTCAGGCAACATGTGACATCAAAATTGCCTTACCTCCTGTGCCAAGCTCCTCATCCACAACATCTGGCAATCGAATGACATCATCGTCGAGGGGTCCACCAATCGGAGGGGACGAAGGTGATGACACCGCAGAGAGGACCATGGGTCCATCGAAACCTTGATTGATGGCTCCAGCAGAGGTAGTCTGCTGAAAATCTGAAGGAGTGTGGATACTGTCCGAGGACTTCTGGCTTAATTTTCTGAATCTATGACATTAACAAACAGGAAGGAAAGCTAGAATCACAAACATTTTTATCATAAATCATTGGTACAATTATAAAGCAGAAACAAAATTGAGAGCCCTTACAGAAAAACAAGCTCGAAGTAAACTTGCATAAGCTCGAATTTCCTTGGGCAAGCTAGCAAACTGCACTTTCATGGATGCATGCTTGTGCAAGCACGCAAACTTGTTTATGTTTCAATTGCAAGCGAGCGGCAAGCTTGCACGCTTCAGACCCTCGTTTAAGCTTTTTATTTTGTAATTAGGTAGCTTGCGCAAGCTTAATCTGTCTAGATTACACAATCCTATTTTGTAAGCGCTTGTACTAACATATTTTGGTATGCTTAAATCGCGTATAGCAAATTAGCTGGACGTTTCAACCTTAAGCAAGGGACTTGCTTGCAGCAATCATGCTTGCAAGCTCATCTTTTCTGAGTGTATTAAGGGAGACAAGTAAAAACCACAACATTTAATTATTCATAGGCAACTATCCAGTCTATAAATATAGACAAAATAAACAGACAGGAATGATGTAATAGTACAATAGTATAGACTCCCTCGCAAAATCTCACAAGCGCTAGAAAAATAATAACTGTAAGTGGTCATTTATGAAGTTGGTAATGTAGTGACATAAAGCTGTCAGGAAATGCACTTTGACCGTAAGTCAGCTGTGTTTTGAAATCGTCTGATTTAGTGGCGGTGACGAACTTATTACATGAAATGACATCTGCCATCATTAATGTTTCTAAATAATCTTAATGTCACGAAAAGTGGTCAACTTACAAGATTTGCTCGCAATGAAGATACTTGTGCCAAAGAGCGAGGGCAGCAGGCATGATAAGGAGGACTAATATCCAGCAGTAACTAATGATGAACGTCATAAATAGGCCAAACTGGTAAACAGCGGGTATCTGAAAGTTTGAAAGATTACGACGACATCAAAAATCAAAAGGTCACCATCACTGCAGGCAACTTCAGCTTGCTCCAAATAAACATTTGTCCAAAAAATACCAACACAAGTTATACTGAGGTCTTTGAGACATTTAAATGGTGACCACCAGTTGATATCTTTAAGCTACTGACAGCTAAGGAAGTTCCTCCCGATGTAACGTACATCACATCCTAGAAAACTTTTATCATTGATGCAATGGGTTAAAGGCATTGGACACTCGCCCCAAACAGCATGCCGCCATCCTTAAAAAGTTTTTCTCTTGTCGCTTATACAAACTGTAGACAGCAATGAAATGTGATACCTTGTTATCTTTAGCTGGACCTGAGATGTCCATCCCTGTATCTTTTATACACTGTGCTGTGGGTATTGACCGTAGCTGCATGTACTGACTATACACTAATGTCTAATTACCGACGGTAGCAAGATGTGTGTGTATATTCTGGGATCGATGGTGGTGTCTAACACTTATGTTACACCTCATTCGAAACTAGGTCAGATTACTGGCATGAGATATTTCTTTTTGCGCGAGACTTCACACCCTTTAAGTAGCAGATCCAGGATGTCTCAGAAGAGAGGTTTGTGGGAGAGGATAGATATATCAGAATAGATACTACCAAAGTAGTGGCACGTAATAAAACATCGGTAAAAATGCAAGTAACTCCTGTGAATGTAGTTTGCTAAATTTTTCCACTATGCACTTGTTTTGAGCAAAATTATGTTTGCAGCTAATATTTATTGCCAAAGAAAGATTCCAAAGTGAGTTTTAACAGAAAAATAGACCCCACCATCATCATTGATTCAGACATGTGACCGATATGACGAATCCCCTCCCCCAACCCCAGGGGGGTAGGAAGCTTCCAAAAAGTGGGGGCGCACAACATCAGAGGGGCACTTTCTCTTTCCACAA
>KN888246.1:13871-26079 GCA_000934455.1 Apostichopus parvimensis | reverse complement strand
TGTCCAGAGCTTTGAAACCCGTAAGGAAGGTCGTCATTCTACTGTAGGCATTTGCCACCTGTATGGAACAATTCTATACATGACCACAGGTCTCAGCAGGTCTCTTATCAGTATATGGTCATATGACAGTGTGTGTGTGCCTGGACTGTAAAGTGCTAGTAAGTTGGTACCATACAGCTGTTGTTAATCTACTACAATGGACTGTATATGTTGAGCTCATATAATGTGGTGAAATGATACATTTTGCTGCAAGCAGAGCGAGCTGTTTTAAATCAAAACCATGACATGAAGTTTGGTTATTAACTTATTAATTCATTTGTAAATATTAGACCCAAGAAGTAGACCAGTGGTCTTGAATTGATTTTCTATACTTGGGATAGAGAATTTTCTTTTGGGAGCAAGGAGCCAGTGAGAACCAAAATCTTACTATAAACCTAGATTGAACAATGTGCAGGGTAGGCCCATAGTAGGCTAAAGCCTAGGGGCTGGCATCCTGGATTGGTTTGAAATTTTTTGTTGGCCGGAATTGGTCTGCGGATTGCCTATTAAGAACCTCTGAGCTAGACTGTTGGTCAATGCTAACATTTTGCTGTAAATCTGCCAAGATATTTCCAGATACATGTATCAAACTAATTTGTTTTTGTTTCGCAGGTTAAATCTACTACTCTTCTGTATGAGCTTCTCTTCAAGCAGAGCAAAATTGTAAGTAGCACGTTGTTATCAACACCACATATTAGTAGTCTTTGAAGTGTAAGTTAATAGTCTGCTTATAGTTAACCCATTTTTTATGGGTTTACGACATGTGTGCACAGTTACTGAAGAATAAAATGTTCTTCAATCGAAAAGTATTGAAATGATTGGATCGTACTCCCCGTAGCGTCAGGTCGTGGCTACAAGATATTGATCTTGGTATGGAGGCTGATTAAAAGGTAGGCTTATTCAGTTTATAAATTGCAGATTTCCAACTTTCAGATAAACGATAAAAGGTTCCAGCTGTTTGTTGCTGATTGTTCTCTTGTATATCATTTATTTATTTATTTCCAGTATAAATATAAATATATATAAACACTTTACTTTTGTAAAATCAATCTTCATTCATGAAAAAGTAAAAGATAAGTTGAATCTCAGGTAGAACTTGAAATACTTGCAATAAAAAACACTGATTTTGAGAACCGTCAGATTTGAGTGGTTATCTAGTTCTGACCATTCTGGGCGATGATGACTACTCGCTCTGTAAATTCGGGAGATAGTGCTATTATGGGATGTTTATGCAAACTGATGATAAGAAGAAATAAACACACGCCCAAAGAGTATTACTGTTCATTGGCAAATTGATCCAAAGAGCTAAACGCAAGTGAAAATGAGAAATTTCCAAAAAAGCTCCGCCTATTTTGTGTCTTTCGTCAAGATTGAACGTCTGTTGTCATTTTCTTACACCTCTCAAGCGAACTAAGTGATGTATGTGGGAATAGCCATTTGGCAAACACTGAATATTCAAATTATTTAACACTGAATATTCAAATTATTAAATGTAGTAACCACTGCAGAAAACAGTAAATATTCTAATTATCTGCTAATTAATTGTTTGGAAGCGTTTCATTTTTATTGTTTGTGTTTGCTTGCAGCGTTTAAAATTTCTAAATCCACCCTGCCGTCATTAATCTGTCAACAAGGAGATGCCCATCTAACACCAAGTTCTCAGTTACCAAACAATAAATCTATACCTTCTTTGTCTGTAGCCTCCAGGTGAAGCCACTCTGTGGAACGTTGGTAATATCATACAAGCGTTGACGATGGACACCTACAACCCTCTTTACTTATCGCAAGCGGATCGCTTCCAAATGACACAAGAGCAGCATATGAGTGCTTCACAAGGGTCGCTTAGGGATTCTAATGCCCAGTTACCTGTCACATTTGAACAGGTTGATCCCAGTAAGTATTTCGGCCGTCTCTAAAAATTGCCTGTTTGTGTGTACAGGTCCTATGTAGGAGACTTGTTGATTGGCTATGGAAAATAAAAGTTGCAGTTTCTGTCTATTGAAGCAATATTAACTATGACAGAGGTTCTGTTCAAACTTTGACTTTAATTAAACTCTCCTTTTTTTCTTGTGGTCATAAAATTGCATAAATAAAAGTATGTAGCAAAGGAATAGTCCTTTGAATAAATTTTAAAAACTTTGATGCTCAAGCTAAGATAGTTTGCCTTTTTAAGCTACAAAGGAACAGTGAGTAACCAGCATTGAAGATGGAAAGGAAGTGGAGCTGTGATAACTTCACAACTTCAGGGAAATCTTATTTCATCTTTCCATTCAACAGCTAAGGCTCAATACAACCCAATACGGGAGCTGTTTTTGTATGCGATCCTGTTGAATCGTAGAGAGATGGCACGTCTGCTTTGGGAGAAGATCGATGAGGCCATAGCAGCGGCTCTGACTGCCAGTAAGATCTTGAAAGCGATGGCATCAAAGGAAGATGATATGGACCAGAAAGAGAGCATGCTTCAACATGCACAGTAAGCAAATTATTATCAGAGTCATAACTGTAGAGATATCATATATATATATATAGAGCAAGAAATACTGTAATCCTGGCATCTTACTGCCGGTCTCATCCAGTAGTGTGATGCTTAGTCTAAAAATGAAGCAAGTAATTGTGTAATCCTGGCATCTTACTGCCCATCTCATCCTAAAGTGTGATGCTTAGTCTAAACATGAAGCAAGTAATTGTGTAATCCTGGCATCTTACTGCCCATCTCATCCTAAAGTGTGATGCTTATTCTTAAAATGAAGCAAGTATTTGTGTAATGCTGGCATCTTACTGCCGGTCTCATCCTATAGTGTGGTGCTTATTCTTAAAGTGAAGCAAGTAATACTGTAATCCTGGCATCTTACTGCCGGTCTCATCCAGTAGTGTAAAACTTAGTCTAAAAATGAAGCAAGTAATTGTGTAATCCTGGCATCTTACTGCCGGTCTCATCCTATAGTGTGGTGCTTATTCTTAAAGTGAAGCAAGTAATACTGTAATCCTGGCATCTTACTGCCGGTCTCATCTTGTAGTGTGATGCTTATTCTTAAAATGAAGCAAGTATTTGTGTAATGCTGGCATCTTACTGC
Source organism: Apostichopus parvimensis (assembly GCA_000934455.1). Taxonomy (NCBI): domain Eukaryota; kingdom Metazoa; phylum Echinodermata; class Holothuroidea; order Aspidochirotida; family Stichopodidae; genus Apostichopus; species Apostichopus parvimensis. The sequence goes on along the minus strand of KN888246.1, from coordinate 22,966 downwards.
CGGTCTCATCCTATAGTGTGGTGCTTATTCTTAAAGTGAAGCAAGTAATACTGTAATCCTGGCATCTTACTGCCGGTCTCATCTTGTAGTGGGATGCTGAAGCAAGTAATTGTGTAATCCTGGCATCTTACTGCCGGTCTCATCCTGCAGTGTGATGCTTAGTCTTAAAATGAAGCAAGTAATTGTGTAATCCTGGCATCTTACTGCCCATCGAATCAGCCCTCTTCCCACTCACCCCACCAACAAGAAACTTTAACATTTTCATAGTCAGTTCACAATTCATCTCTTTCTTGCAAATAAATAGAAATCACTCTTCTTGTCTCCAATTCTCTTTATATTAATACAGACAATATGAAGAGTTAGCGATAGGTGTTCTGAACGAGTGCCATGATCAGGAGGAAGACCGTACCCTGATCATGATGATCCGCAACCTACCAAACTGGGGAAACACCACCTGTCTCACCATGGCGGTGCAGGCGGAGAACCGTAAATTCATCGCACAGTCCTCCGTTCAGAACCTTCTCACGCAGATCTGGTTAGGGAAGATCTCAGACGAGAATAATTACTGGAAGGTTTGTTACTACTCCCACCTCCTTCAGAAAACATAGACATAGTATGAAAGCATTTATATTGTTCTTGCATTAGTAGGTCTTTAATGTACGATATATACAGTATATCCTAAGTTTATGGTTTCCATAGCTGATGATAAGTATCACTTTACGTTTGGTTTATATTTTCACCAAATCTACCAAATGAGCTTGCAACTGATCACATTTAGTTACTCTCCTTGACTTGTCCCATCGTGAGGGTAACAGTGAGCGAATAATAAATAAATTCTCAACATTTGACTGTTCCAAGCTTTCAACTGTTACTCGATTGTTTGGAATGTAACTGTTTACTGATGGAAGATGGAAGGCAACAAGAACTTTCTGAAGATTCATTATCAACATCAACTCAAGACAATTCTTTATTTACTACTTAAAACTCATCAAGGATGCTTAAATTGGATCAAGCTTTGTTAGTTTTAAACAAAAGAAATATTGTATAAAAGATAATATCTAAGAGTAAGTTGTTCTGCGCAGTTTCCTATATTACATATTCTATCGAATTCATGCAATAGTTAAGTGACCGTAAATGGACATTATTGTAGTGTCAGCTTCAGTGTGTCTTTAGTGTCTAAGGATATTTCTAATGTCTTACAACATTGGGGACAACACAAAACTGAGTCATTGAAAAGATATATTTTATTGTTCTTTTGGAATAGCTGTGGCTGTGCATGTTCTGTCCACCAGCAGTCAACCTTACAGTTTGGTTTAGGGAAGATGAAAGATCAAGACCAGAGAGAAGCCACCATCAAGTTAAAGCCGTAAATGGCACAATAGATGTAAGTATACAGGAATCTCATCCTCACCCTTTACTTACTCCTCCTCCTCTTCCCTCTCCTATATCTCCTCCCTCCCCTTCCCCCTCCCCCAACCCCTCCCCGTTCCACCTGCTCTATACTTCTCCCTTTACTATTATAATCCCCCTCGCCAGCTGGTCTTTGCTGATAGGTTAGTCATCATTAAAGAATTGTCTAACATAACATGTGTGCTGTTATCAATTCAGATCAAGACTGCTGTAATTGAATTCCTTCATATTATTACCTCTGTGGTAATTATTAAACAAAAAAAATGTAACTTGCTCCTTTCTCTCACATAACTTGAATGTTGAAGTTAGTAATGTGAAGTAGACTATATATTCCCATAAACACATGCTTCTGTTTGATGGAAAGTACCAATCTGGAAAACTTCAAGGGAGAGAAAAATACTCCATCCTTTTCCCTTGGTAAAATCTGTTAGAGTTAGCTAGAGAATATGCATGAGACAGCTGAGTATATCACAGTCTGTTGCTGCACACAACTTGTTCTCTCAACAAGAGTATAACAGAGACTGAGGAACACTGTACGGTACATATACAAGATTACTTAAATGTAACACACTAACAACAATACAACCTGATTAACCTAACAATAGTCTGAAGCAGAGCTGTAACAAGAGGCACTTAACTGATCCACAAACTGCATTCCTTCTTACTACATATAATAGAGCTAGGAACTTAAAGGTATATAGTGAGACTACACTTATCAACAAAATCCAGCCATCTAACTGGCCTGTGTTCTAAGAGTTCAATATCATTAAAGACTTTAGACTTGAATATAACATGTGTGCAGTTTGGGAATTCTAAGTGACCACAACTACTCTATTTAGACTCTTTCTTAGCGCATTAAACTGAAGTTTTTGACTGTATCAAGATTCCCCACTCAAGATTTGGATCCGAGTACAACTTTGGTTCATCAGAATAGAACTTACTGAAAAGTTACATAATGGACTGACCCCTTTTTGCTATGGGCTGACCCATTTTGCTTTACACACATTCCAGTGAGGAACAACAAGACTCACTAAATCTATTATTAAACCAGTGTCTCCGTGGACTTCAGTGTTTATGACCTCAGTGCTTGAAACTAAAGAGTTACATTGACTTCATGCTCATATGAAATATGTACCATGACTGCTATCATTGAAATGAACTCTTTGAATGTTTCAGGGAGGGAACCGTTACCAGCCTGAAGGGGAACAACATGCAGATAATCTGCAAATGGTCAGCGTTGACAAAGTTGAAGCAGGCCTACATGGAAACGAAGAGGAGGAGTAAGTACAATGGAACTGAACCATACTTATTAAAAAAACATATTAATTTCTAAACACAATATGATATATTGGGATTCACATACTTATGAATATGCAATAGTAGGTGAATTTTTATAGCAGCAACTTTGGTGTTATATGCAGGGAAATAGAACCTAGTAGTCACCACTATATGGACACTGCTGATGTTGACATCAGGGAGAGTGGTCAAAGGCTCACTATCCCTTATCTATGTATAATCTTGCAGGGTAATACCACCTAGTAGTGACCACTATATGGACACTGCTGATGTTGACATCAGGGACAGTGGTCAAAGGCTCACTATCCCTTATCTATATATAATATTGCAGGGTAATACCACCTAGTAGTGACCACTATATGGACACTGCTGATGTTGACATCAGGGACAGTGGTCAAAGGCTCACATGGCGGCAGAGGATTAAGCTCTTCTACAACGCACCTGTCATCAAATTCAGGTTTAATACGGTCAGTACACACGTTTGATACTTTTGCACTGATATTGAAATCAAAGAACTTTTTATACTGTCCTTTAATCAGTCCTTATTTACAACGTTTGTCCACTTTTGTTTTGACATCCTTTTATTGGTCAGTCCATATACTTTCCTGAACATCCATCAATGACATTCAATGTGAACATCTTTTGCATCATGTGATTCTCAATTGTAGTGACTAAATTTTGGAAAAGTTGCAGATGAAACATAGCCTGGTTGATTGTTAATAATTCCACATATGAGATCTGCATTATAATATCTAATTCCTGTTTTAAAGTTGAACTTCGGAAAAAAGCAGAAGAAAAGGAATAATATGCTTGGAATAAGAAAACCATGGTTATGTTTTCCATTACCAGCTATACAAGATTTGAAATTTGAAAGGCAAATTTGTAACATGCAGAGCATGTTGTATGTAACATGCAAGGTCTCCAATGCAGGCAAGCTTGTAACATGCAAGTCCTGTAATGCAGTTAATAGTAACATGCAAGGCCTGCAATGCAGGTTGTATGTAACATGCAAGGCCTGCAATGCAGGTAATATGTAACATGCAATGCCTGCAATGCAGGTTGTAGGTAACATGCAAGGTCTCCAATGCAGGCAAGTTTGTAACATGCAAGTCCTGAAATGCAGTCAGGTTTGTAACATGCAAGGCCTGCAATGCAGGTAATAGTAACATGCAAGGCCTGCAATGCAGGTTGTATGTGACATGTAATGCCTGCAATGCAGGTTGTATGTAACATGCAAGACATGCAATGCAGGTTGAATGTAACATACTCACAATTATCAGGAGTACTGAAAAGAGGCAGTTAGCTGTTATACTATCCAATCAAACCACTAGCTGGGTCTTTCCGAGTGTAGTCTGCAATATAGACAATATTCAGCATATTTGTTGTAGGTACCGTTTATGTGGACATTTCATCAATTAAGCTTGACAGAAACAGGTGGAATTTTATTTGAGAAAAGAGTGAGAACATTCTACATCTCACTCCTGCCTAAATAAACATGACATATTTTGAACTTTAACAAACAACCTTTTAAACTTTATTTAGACCTTAAATCTGTGTTATTTTTATTATTTTCCCTCCAGTTGGCATATTTTGCCTTCCTGTGCCTGTTTAGTTACATCATACTTACAGACTTCAATCAAACAGTGAAGTGGCAGGAATGGTTATTGATTGCCTGGGTGGCAACCCTATACATGGAGGAGTTCAGACAGGTACAGTCACACTAGCTTGTTTTGTAATATGTTTACTGCGTCACAACCCTTTACATGGAAGAGTTCAGACAGGTACAGTCACACTAGCTTGTTTTGTAGTATATTTACTGCATCACAACCCTATACATGGAGGAGTTCAGACAGGTACAGTCACACTAGCTTGATTTGTAATATGTTTACTGCGTCACAACCCTTTACATGGAGGAGTTCAGACAGGTACAGTCACACTAGCTTGTTTTGTAATATGTTTACTGCGTCACAACCCTTTACATGGAGGAGTTCAGACAGGTACAGTCACACTAGCTTGTTTTGTAATATGTTTACTGCGTCACAACCCTTTACATGGAGGAGTTATAATAATAATGTAATATGTTTACCTTAAGCAGTGCTTGTTCTTCCCTCATTACCACTGGAAAGGTGAAAACAGCTGCTTTAAATTTCTTCCATTCAGTCCTCGATCTTAAGGAGAGAACTTGGGAACAATATGTGCCATTTTGTGGTAATAAACAAATGAGGCATTTCTAAACAGTCCCTTCTGTTGATCATCTCACTGCTACTACTACTGCTGCTACTGCCACTTTGTCTGGCAATTGATTAGGATATTCAACAGGCATCACTAATGTCTTCCATGAGTATGACTTTAGTCAAAATGATTTGATCCATCGGGATGTAACTATCAATCCAGAATTTGTTGTGAAACTTCATGTACCTAGTAAAAAGAGTTTGCTGCTCCCATGTAAGACACTGGTCTAATCGACGGTAGACTCACAAAGTCTTTAATTTACTTACTTATTGTTATGGTTTATGAAGATGTTCAATAGTTAGCCTCAGAAATCATAGCATCAAGTTTAGTAATATTAAGTAAGTTCAAATGACTGTCAACATTTTTGCAAACATTCCGCTGTTGACCTCATACACGGAGTAATTTTAAGCTACAGTCTTTGCAGGAAGCACCTACTGTACCTTGAAATTAAACTTTGCACAAACTTGTCTGGAACAATGAGCAATGCAAGGATCTCCTATCAAGGCATGCACGTTTGGCTTGAATGTCATTATTAACTTATTAATTGTAAGAGAAAATGGTCTCTGTTGAACTATATATTAGACCATTTTTGACTCATACATCTTTAGACATTCCTAAGACATGAAAAAAACGACCCACGAAATCTTTCCCAATGAATCCCTGTTCGATATCCGCTATTGATAGTCTGGACTCTTATTTCTTTAGGTTGCCCATGGTGAAAGTAACAGCTGGAAGCACAGATTGTACCATTGGATATCAGACTTTTGGAACATGGTGGACGTGGCTACCCTACTTCTCTTTGGAATCGGTCTGGGACTACGTTTCTTCCCCGGTACCTTCCAGGCTGCCCGCATTGTGCTAGCCCTTGATCTCATGGTGTTCTATATGAGATTGCTACAGAGCTTTTCGGTCAGTAAAAACCTAGGACCCAAGCTCATCATGATTGCAAGAATGGTAAGTCTTGTTTTAAGTTGAAAACATTCTGTAAGATTTGTACGTTGGATTGGATACCAAGATGGAATGGTTGCTAGTCTTGTCATTTCCTCTGTGATAATCACTCATCTTGTGCATTTGTGTTTCTTATATTTTTTGGAGTACATCACAGTTATTAATTTTATCATAATTATATTCAGAAATACCTAAGTGTGATGGTCTAAGTATTTGCAAGCTGACATAAAGTTAAATTACAAGGTAGTGTTGGGAATGGTCCAAACATTTGATCTGGGATACCCGTTTGCTAATTATAGTCAGTGCCCCAGGTTCCCGTTCGTTTATAGGCATTCGACCAAACTAGGCCTATACTAATGGCATACATAAGTCTAATGTTTCTATGCATAGGCTATGTAGGCTGTCAGTTATGTACAGTATATAGGGGACTGTAGATAACTGTCTGTTTAACCTGTCAGTTGATTTATACAGCAAGGCTTCAAATTTATATTTAATACTTATATCCTAATATTATTGTTTTTTTTCAAAATCGACACATGTGAGATGTTTCCCCCAATGATTTGTTTTGTGATCTATGAAAAATTGTTGTAACTTGCAACCGTGCAATTCTACAGCCTTTCAAGCCTAACAGTGCAATGACCCATTGAACGAATTAATGGTGTAAATGTGCTTTGAATGATTAAAGAATTTCTTAAGGGATTTGTGGGAGGATGTTTGCACAAAATTACTATACTTAAGCAATGGGACATAATTAAAAGTGTACTTTGCAACCAAAGGTTTCTTTCAGTAAAGAATGTTACAGGGATTATAGGGCACTCCGATATCATACTTGTGCTAGGCCTATCCTACCTGTTCTTTGATTGCTGTGCACTAAGGCTAGCACTTCAGGAAGGCCCAGGTATTTATAGATTAGTTGGAAAATCCATAGAAACTACATCCGTCGACCTTTATTGTTAAATGGATTGTGATGTCCATAATGTTATTATTGACCAATCACATGGTGCTTGATCCTTATAGAATAGGTTCTGTTCAACTTTTGTGGGATTGTTTCATTAAATTCCACATGTGGGTTGTCTACTTTGTATGAGATTCTGTGTTGCCCAGAGTACAAAGGTCAAGTTTTCTTCATTGAAAGCATGCATGCAATGCAGAGAGATTGCTTAGGCTATACCGTACACACATGTCCTGGTTAACGAACCCTGTTGATCATAACTATTTTGGACTTGAAAAGTAACAAATTTTCCACTTAAACACATGAAATGAGAATATCACCAAATCATGAAATTTTGGAAGAATATACATGAATTTTTGCTCCCGTTCATTATTTCACATAAACTGAAAAATGTAGGACTCTGTTAGAGATTTTTACGAATTTCTGGACTGGTAAGTAATGGCTTGGACCAGGTAATAATATTTTCAGTTGACCCGCCATGTTATTGGGTACATGTGTCCATGAAAGTATTACCAGGCATTTCAATTCCCCTTTTCTAGTACCAGAAACTCATCACTTGATGTATCGTCTTCTCTACGTGCAATGAATTAGCTCATTTGGTACTCTGGGAAGCTTAGAAACATGCCACATTATAATACCTTGATTTCATATCAGAGTCCAAGGCCAGAGAATGTTTGACATGAGACACACTACCTGGTGATAATGTGGTTTTGTTCTCTCTTGCGTTTCAGATGGTAGATTTACTCTTCTTTGTCTGTATCCTGGCTGTCTTTCTCATCGGATACGGGGTCGCATCTCAGGCAATCTTGTTTCCCAATGAAACTGATCCCAGAAAGCTCTTCACCGGGATATTTTATCATGCTTACTTTCAGATGTACGGTGAACTGTTCTTAGAAAACATCGAAGGAAGATGGGCTGACCGGACTTTACCAGACCCTAATCAACTTGACCGAGGTGAATCATAGCCTTACGACTGAACCCAGCACCGAATGACTGACAAGCACACACAGCGACTGTTTTCTGTCATGGACTGGTTCTCGTTTAGTTCCCAATCCCATGCAAATTTATTTCCCTGTGAGTGGTTACACAGAGTGGCAACATAATGATTATGGACTTTATGGCAGGAGAAGGTGTTCATGTGTTATTATTTTCCATTGTCTTGTAAGGAAGTTTCTGTATATAGTGAGGTAAATGGTCTTCTGCACTTTAAATTTAAAAACAAAATAAATCCAAGAATTACTTTTCATTTGGGTATTTGTTGGTTTCAATAGTATGCGAAAGTACAAAATAATTAAACTAAAGAGATAAAGTTTGCCATGAGCTATTTCAGATACAGTCTTGAAGCAAATATGCAAGATCTGACAGGACTATCGATGTACCTCCAGCGTGAATAGAGAAATATGGCCAGCGTGAATATAGAAATACCTCCAGCGTGAATATAGAAATACCTCCAGCGTGAATATAGAAATACCTCCAGCGTGAATATAGAAATATGGCCAGCGTGTTACCTATTAATATTTTCATTCAGGGATTGACACAGGATATCTTTAGCTTGTCTTGGTAGTATTCATGTTTTTTTTGTTAAAATTTGAAACTCCCAGATGCAAACTGAAATTTTACATATATATGGAAATGTAATGTAGAGCAAACTTAAATTGTGTATGAAGACATAACAGGTAATCTGATTCTCTCTGCATGTTCTTTGCACGGTTGTTCAGATAACACCACTCTCATAGACTTAGGTCTGGCAACACAGTGTCCAGAACATTCATGGATGGGCATCCTACTACTATGTATATACATGATGCTGAGTAACGTCCTGCTCTTGAATCTCCTCATCGCTATGTTCAGGTAAGCACTGCATAACCGGACATGTATTCTACTAATGTCATTCATTATTAAAAGGCAGCTTCAGGTTTATCTATTCTTTAAAGCATTTTAACAACTTCTTGATTGATTGATTTTTCTGGTATCCTGATATCTGATGTAATGGGTAATTCACTTTTTACGTGATTATTCAGTCTGGTATCTGATGTATATAATGAGCAGTTCACTGCTCCTGACATCTGATGTAAATGAGTATCTCACTTCTTTATGGTATTATTCAGTCTGGTATCTGATGTATATAATGAGCAGTTCACTGCTCTTGACTCTGAATTAGGTTTTGCCATCGTCTCTCTGTGATGTAACATCATTTCCAATGATTACAGTAAAATTTTGCACCATGGTGTTTGGAATGAGCAGGGGACTGCTCCTG
>KN888244.1:25136-38409 GCA_000934455.1 Apostichopus parvimensis | reverse complement strand
CAGCAAGATGTTAAAAATTTGATGTTTGAAATACTTTGAACAAAGTGTTCGCTTCTTCCGTAAGCAACTACAAATTTTTAAATCATCCATTGATGCTGCACAGCAGGGTACATGTCCTTCAAAATAATGTCTCATTTATTTCTGTAACCTCTAACAAGACTTAACTTCTCTTCTTCCTGTTACAAGCCATTTCCTTCAATTACGAATAACATGGCGGCTGAAAAGGGAAATCCTGTGCACATTTATAATCCCGAAGACAAGTCTACATTGATTAAAATGATATGCATGATGGTACCGTAACGTATGTGCCAGGCCTCGAAGCAACGATACAAAACCAGAGCAAAGAGACTCCCTTAGGGCGAGTTACAAATTGTCTGAGACACTGATTACAAATGGTGGGTCAACATGGTGACTTTCTTTAGCTTTCCAAAGGGGGCACACCGAGGCAAATTTTTGGATCATTTGAAACGGCACCGAGGCAGGTGCGAGAAAACAAGTGTACTTATGGACGACAGTAATGATTTAAATAGAGATAGATTATAAACCGTACGTCAAGATCTTTTGTTTCCCAGCAAGCTGCTTAATATCTGTTTACTGGAGTTGTTTGGACAATTTTTGGAGCCCTGATCAAAGGTGACTTGATTAAATAAGTGCATGGCAATTGGTGCTGCTGATGGCATATTTGCCCTCGGTGCCTTCGGTTAATTCGAGCTATGATGTTTTATGTAACTGTGTAAAGGAAAAGGGTCTCCTCACACAGTTTTATACATTGATCTTTACCTGATCCTAGGCCTGCTGTGGTAGGAGGTATCTGTCCAGGAGCAGATCTTAACCGTGTTACCAATCCTGGTAGAATGGGAGGCAGAAGAAAAAAAAAATACCAGATCAGTCTTAATCAGATACTTCTCACGAGGACATTTCATACTCTGTGCATTGTAGTATTAGCATGTCAAATAGCAGTACACCATAATGAAAATAACATGCCCTATAACATGTTACAGTATTCATACTACTAAACATATGCAAGTGTTATACTATGGAAACATGTAATACAATATGTTACAGTAACTGATGTTGCATTGTCCCACAATAGACATACTACAGTCATACTGTGGACACCTGCCATATGGTATCAGTACTATGATACAGTAGCACACTACATTAGAACACTACAGACATTAGAACACTACAGTAGCACACATTAGCCCACTACAGTAGCACACTACAGTAGAATACTACAGTAGAATATTACAGTAGAATACTACAGTAGAATACTATGTACAGTACAATACTGAATTAGCACACTGTAGTAGCACACTGTAGTAGCACACTACACGGCAAACTACATTAGCACATTACAGTTGCACACTACAGTTGTACACACTAGTACACTAGGGTAGCACACTACATTAGCACAATATGGTAGCATACTACATTAGCACACTATAGTAACACACTGGGGTAGCACACTACGGTAGCACACAACAGGAGCACACTACATTAGCACAATACAGTAGCACACTACAGTAGCACACACTACGGTAGCACACTACGGTAGCACAATACAGTAGCACACTACAGTCGCACACACTACCACACTACGGTAGCACACTATGGTAGCACAAAACAGTAGCACACTACAGTAGCACACACTAGCACACTACGGTAGCACACTACGGTAGCACACTATGGTAGCACAATACAGTAGCACACTAAGCCCACTACAAGTCACAGTCTAGACACAAGGTGAGTGGGTAGACAGTGGATCAGTATACTGTGTAAAGTAACATAACATTTATTCCATCTCAATTGAGGGGTCAAACAGTTGCACAAAACTGAAAATTATTATTGACAACAGAAGATAAAGCACTCAAGTAGTAAATTTCACTTCTGGGGCAAACCGCCCAAAATAGAAAAAGTGTTAAATAAAAATACCCCCAAAAACATCAATTTAAAATAGGATGTCACATTAGCAGTTAGTAAGATTCACCTAGGGACGAAAATCGTTTGACAAAGTAATTAAATTGTTAAATCCGTGGCAACAAATTGATTCAACTGTCACGAAGAGGAAGTCTTCGAGTGTGACACAGCAAATGATAAATCCCGCTAGGACGTGCAAATTAAGTTTTCCTGCTTCTGTTTGCTTCTTGAAAGTTTCCGTCATTAATAAAAGTTTTGTCAAGTTTTACTGACAACTATTTCTTTCTTTTTTTGTTTAGTAAACATGTACAGTTTCTTCTACGAATGAGGTGAGGAAACCTCCTTATACAGGAGGGTGAAGGGAATCTAGACCCAATTTTAAGGCCCCTTATATAAGCACCTTGAAAAATCTTGTTTGCCCAAGGGTCTCTGACATTTCCTGTGCACAGCCTTGCTTTGAATTTTCTTCGCCAGCAAGAAAGTTCAGCACATTGGCAGATCAGGAATGTCCATTCTTAGTACTTCACATTCACCGCTGCAGGTACATGACATTTCACTGAAAGGATTTGTGTCAGCTCTCGCTCCACCAACCCACCACCCCTCATCCACCTACCCCCCCTTAATGTCCCCTCCCTCCTGCAATCCCAAATCTTGCCGGGGCTTTGAATTTTACCGACGGCAAGCTGAGATCTGTCTCCTCAAAACATCAGTCTCCCTCAGTCTACTTTATCTAGCACACACTGTGACCTTTAAGCATGGTCCTCCCTTGATGACTGACACATGCCGGTCTGAGGTCAAAGGTTACCGTGTACTCTAGACAAGGTGTGTAGAGAGTGCAGTTGGTACGAGGAGACAGGGAAGTGTGGAGTGAAGCACATGTCTTGTATCTCCTTTCTCTAAGGCAGCCAGAGAGAGAGTTACTAAACGAACATTGTAAGAGCACGGTCTTTAATTTAGTGTTCAAATTTTGCATTTTTGAAGAAGGCAATGAACTTTTTAACTCTTATAAAATTACACATTTCCTGCGTACGACAAGTTGCGATCCATCGATGCACTCGTGCAGCCCATTGTTTTGCATCTAGCATTCTGCGATGCCATACCGGATAAAAACCATGCCCTGGGTAGGAGAATCTCGTGCAACTTACCTCCAGCGTTCAAACTGTGGTATTCCACAAGACTGGGAACATCTTTGAATGTGTGGGCCTGAGAGATGAAGAATTCTCCACTGGAATTCAGCTTGATGTGGTAATGTTTGACTTCAAAATCATCAGATTGGCTGTTTGAAATTTAAAAAAAAACACGAAGCACAGATAATAACGTTTCGATCCCCCGTAGCATTTTACTGACTTCTCTCTTTTTTCTTTATTTCGTTCTGTGCGAGATTGTCGGGCTTCATCGGACAATTCCTTATTTTTACATTCAACTTTAGACGATGAAATAATATGCTTTATGAAACTCTTAGGATGAATACAGAAAAGATATATATGTATGTATGATCTTGCAGAAAATACTTTCACTTCAATGTCTGATACCTTCGACAGAATGAATTCTATTGGTCGTATTCGTAACCTCTTATAACATTAGTCATCATAAATGAAACGGTACACATTACTGATCAATCCAGAAAAGGAGCCGTTCAAAATTTGAAACTGACCAATCACATTAGGGGAAAGATTAAATGGAAAACAACAGATAATCACCCCATCCCACCCCTTCTCCTTCCCCTTCTCTGACACAAAACACCCACAAATGACCTCCTCATCCCCTGAGTTGAATAGAAAAAGTGTCCAAACCTGTTATTTTTGGTTAAAATGGAGGTTGTGTATCTGCCAGGTGTGCTTGAATTGCGTAGAATAAAGCAACCTTCTTTATTTTCGGCTTTCAGTTCAACCTCGGCTCTCGGCCTTGACCAGGTGCCTCTGAACCATCTTGGAGAAAAAGAGAAAGCAAATCTTCAGGTTCAAAAAGTCAAGCAGATTTCAACTGAAAAATATAAATTTCAAATATTTGTCACCATCGACGAGAGCCAAAAGAAAGCGAAAAAAGAAAAAGAAAAGGGAAACCAAAACATGATTATTATTTTTTTTTTTGATTAATGAATTTTCTGATGCATAAATTTCCCATTTTCTTTTTTCATTTTCATATTTATGTACTTGATATCACAAAGTTTCGGTCGCCAATTTTGGCCTGCATGGACCAATTTTTCTTTACGTAGGACATTTGAAGAATGAGTTTAAAACGTGAGAATCTATTATTGAAAAAAAAAAGAAATTGTCTGTTATATTAAACATCCTCTTCCTCTACGTCCGTTTCACGAGACGCATGAACAAATGTATGTCCGGCATGCATACACTACCAAAACCACAGAAACATATTACTCGCATGGGGAACATGAACAGTATGTGAAAGCCATGCATATGAAGACACAAACACCAACCAATGAGGTTAAAGATTGCATATGAAAGATCTGTTTACTATTACATATAGTTACATCTATGACCCCAAAACGGATCTTCTACATCGATGGCCAATACCCAATATCGACCGGACAACATAATACCAGCTTGTTTAATTCAAGTATTTCTGAAACTGGGAGAACTCAGACAAAGACAGAAGGTGGTGGGGGTGGGTGGGGGATGGGGGAGGGGTAGGGTAGGGAGAAGGGAAGCATGGAGTAATTCCGCAGGGGTTTACTACTATCTTTCCACATCATGCATGACTCACCATGCATGGCTCATTCTTTTCATTTTTTTTACTCATTTTTACGTTACTTAAATTTTTTGGGTTTTCTTTTGTTGTTCCAGCACCAATGAGGTGGTCTTCTACTAGACATTCCGTAGAGACAGACCTCCTCTGCACAAATGTACATTTTAAAACAACATGTGATGACGTCGTGTGACTCCAGGAATCACGTCATAAAAAACGGCTTGCAAAAGTAAGGAAGGACAACGGAAGGTGGAATGTCTTTTATCGTTTCACCGTAAACATCTATGCTGTTATTACACGCAGTTTACAATAATATCAGTAGCACACAATTCCTTGTGTAGCTACAAAATCCACAAACAGATTGGTTTTGACACCAGAGTTGTATTGTCTTTATTGTTTACTTTTAATATTATGGAAATGTTCATTGTTATCTAACTTCGAAAAGGAAACCATGTTTTACCAAGAAATAATAAACCCAAATGGATCAACAGTCCTACATCGACATTTTCAGTTTTGAAATACAAATATCGTTAGACCTTCCCTGTGCTTTGTGTTAAAGTGTGATACAGTAGCTATGCGGTTTTATGGCAAAACCTCCCTCAGACAATGTATGCAATGAAATAGTGACTAGTTAGGTTGAAAGGCTCAGGACACAAGTTGTTTTATTTCCTTCTCAAGTGGTATATCGACACATAGGAAGTTAAAAGGAGACACAGGCCAAACCATCACCATTGCTCTACGTGATAATGTCATGAACGACTTCTCCTAAGAGCCAAGAAGAATTTTGATTCAATCAACACGACTTGATGTTCCTTTGCAGACAAGGGTGAAGATTTGATCAAGTCTAAATATGACATCATCAGGCCATCCGTGTTAATTTTTTTTTATTGTTTCTTTCTTTGTTTGTCACAATGTTTATGAAAAAAAATGTAATTCTATTTTTGGGAGATATCATTCGAGTTGATGTTCCTTCAAACACAAGGCCGAAGACTTGATCAAGTCCAAATATGACATCATTTTTTTTTATGGTTTCTTTCTTGGTTTCTTACAATGGTTATAAAGAAAAAATTAATATCAATTTAGGATATATCATACAAGTTGATGTTCCTTCAAACACAAGCCTGAAAGCATCATCTGGCCACCTGTGTTAATATTTTGTTTAAATGGCTTCTTTGTTTGTTTGTCACAATGGTTATAAAAAAAAATGTAATTCTATTTAGGGGATATCATACAAGTTGATGTTGCTTCAAAAACAAGGCTGAAGACTTGATCAAGTCTAGACATGACATCATCAAGCCACATGTGCTAAACATTTTGTTTATGGTTTTTCTTTATTTATGACAATGGTTATATGCTGTAACAGAGTTCAGGGGTTTGCAGAATATACTAAATCTAAAATATTGAACCCAATTAATATATGACAATATGACCCAATTAATGATGACATTGGTTTTGGTGTCAGCGCTTTCTACCTTGAAAATATGAAAAAGAAAAACAAATGAGGATATAACTCGTTTTCAGACCCAAGTTTTGCTATGACATCACAGAGTAACCAAAGTACAGCCCCCCCCCCAAAAAACGCAACCATTTAACTAGGATATATCCCAGACAAAGCAAGATTGATTTTAGTTGGGAGTTTGTTCATCACAAGAGATCATATTTAAGCTAAAGATGATAAATGGTAAAATGGGTCTGTGTCTCAATAAATGTACAGTGTACAGTATGCTGCATTACAATATCCAATGTGACACATTGCAAGGTACATGAATATACATATCAAATGATATTGGAAAAGCGTTTCTTCTTGCACAATGTAACTGCACCATGCTAATTTGAACTCTGTTAATCAACTGTCATTTGTATTGTTTTAATGAGTTTCACTTTTCTTCTTAGTCTACCTACTGTTATACTGTAGATCAACAATATTTGTTTACATATATGTAACTGACAATCTACTATCCAGTAATTACTACTATTGTTTTATGCAGCAGAAACACTTTCTGTTTTGGTATTAACTTCTCTGTGTACCTCAGCCATACTAAATGTGGAACCAGGATAAAAAACAACAAAAACATACATCACACATTCAAATAGTGTGTGAAGGAAACAGGAAATAAATCATACAAGTATTAACAAGACTGTAAAGGGATGACTTTAGGCACACGATTGATATTGTTATCCATAAAATGTTAACATACAACACTGCTATATATTAGTCCAGGTTCTATTACCTAAATAAACTAACTCAGGGATGTGCTCACACTGGGCGGCACGAAGCGGCTGCACCCAGCAGTTCTGAATGCTGCACGGCACAAACAGTTTTTTTTATACATTTCCGCCCGGCACTTTTTTGATGATAATTGAATAACAAATTTTACCATAACCAAAAGCTGGGAGAATACATGGCACAGAATAGGGAAACTAGCACCACCTAAGCATACTTCATGTGCAAAATTTGTCCAGTGGGGAGGGGATACCCCATCACCCATGAGATCCCTCTTCCAGGGTGTGGATCACACTACCGCACAATCTGCCAGGCACTCAAATATTCCTGAGCACATCCCTGCTAACTTTACCTTTTGTTTTTCCTTTTTTTTTTAAGTTTATGAACTTTTTCACATCTGAGGCTCATCAAGTAAAGTGACTGGACAACTGAGTCTAACAACCAGACTTTTAAGTAGATTGATACCACAGAATCCTCATAAAGGATAACGTCAGATTTTCTTTACGGCCTAAAACAACATATTTACTGTACAATGATTACAAAATTTGGCAGGACCAAATGGTGATGAAATGCCATATAAGGTTGATCCATTGTTTATGACAAATATAAAATTTAATTTAAAATGGACATATTTTTGGTTGGGTTTTAATGTTTTAGAAAACAATGGATGAACAATACATTAAAACTTGCACAGCAGGAGTGAATGTCATCATCAGTGCAGCCTTAAAGGAGCCATTTGGAGGTTTAGCATATTCTGTAGCTGAATATCTGGACAACTAGAATAATTGCTAGCATTCCAAATGCCGCTTTTCCTTGGCACACGAGGCATCTCAAGAAATAAAATTCTGCCAATTCTTTTCAACAGATTTACGTCATTTGGCTATTTCATCAGCATAGAGATATGTATGCAGTCCTTCCCTTTCGTTTTGTAAGGTAATTAGGATGTCAAACGATCAAAGACAAGAACCACTGCATTTCCATGGAAAGCCATCTTAACCTTAATCCAAACATATAAATATTAACCCATCCGCCTCACGCATGCAACGACAAGAGCTCACCTGGCGACCATAACTTGCCTGAAGGTCTCTGCCAATCAAAACTATCCATTATTTGTTATAGAAGCAGAAGAATGAAATTAGAAATATGAGAAGAAAAAAAAGATAATACAAGAGGCAAAAAGATTAGGAAAAAGTATAATAAATTAGAAATAAGAAGACCACCTTTCCGAGGACTTAACAGGATGCAGTGAAACAGTCTGCCACGCAAACTTCTCTCGATTGAGAACTTTAATTGTTTCATGCCTCACTTAAGACCCACCTCTTTAGTAAATATTTTCATCAATAACTTTCTGTTATTGGAATTTTATACATTTTTTATTAACTTTTCATAATTCTAATTTTTACCAACCTAATTGTTCTCTGTACAGGCTTATAATGCACAGTTTTAATTTTTTGTAATAATTTTATCGTTTTTTGTTATTTTATGCTGGCAATGTTGAGATGCTATACATGTAATGCGTTTGATAAGAATTATTTACAACACATTACAATAGCTTGGAAAATATGAATAGCATAATCCATATATATACTACATATACATAATACTCTTAATATTGTCACCAATGCCTGGCAATATTAATAAATCAACAGAGTAATATTACTCAAAGGGACAAAAAGGTTACGACAAATTATCCCGACTGTTTTTCTTCCAATTTTTTCTTCATTATAAAGTAATATTATTATTTTTGGATGGAAATTCGTTCACAAGAGTACCCAAATTTCAATTGATCAGTTTGCTAGATTTTGCTATAGAGTGGAAGAAATGAGACTCCGAACCAACTTTGTTAATCTGTGAACATAAAAACTGTAAGCTTGAAATATTTAGGAATTTTGATGTATAAGACTGGAAAATGTTTGAAACATTGTCATCCTCATGGGAGCTAATCAATGACCTGAATAGAAGGAATGAACTCAAAAATGGCATAAGACATAAACATAATAAATATATAATATATAAATATACAATGGAGCAGCTTCCTTACAGGCACATTTGTAAACTTACTCATATTTTTCCAGACCAGTGTTGAATCTTGATTTTTCTTCCACGTAATTACTAGGAATGTAACCAACTTGACTGAAAGAGAAAGAAAAACGAAATTCAATCTATTACCCGTGTAACTGTTTTTCAATTTTTTTTTTCCAACCCCTTTCTATGCTTCTCGGAATTATAGCTATTCCGAGACGTCACGAAAATATATACTTTTAATCGGCTAGAAAAAAGAATGGACCGAAAAGATCACGCCACATTGAATCCTTCATATTTTCCCGTTCCATTCAACACAAAAAGCAGCAACTGTATCCAGAGATGACATGTTTTATAGTGACAAACTGAGTCTTTGAAGAAAATGGCAACATGTCAAAGAAAGTCAAGCAAAATTGCTTGATATTAATTCTGAGAATCGGCTTAACATTGGTTAATGCATCCCAGAGCCAAAACCATGGAAAAGAATAAAATAGCTACAGTAGTCAAGGAGACATATAAGATGGGTTGTGATGTAAAACAATGACAGATAACAAAAGACAAAAAATTGATTGTTACAATTTTTTTTTAAATTTGGCCGAGCACAAAGAACTTGCCCAACATTTTAAGGCAATCTACTTTTGTTTGCAAGCCACAGAAGAAAAAAAAGTTTAATATGTACAGGTCATGGATTAGCACTGAACCATTTGTTCAATAAGAAGCAATTATGTCAAACAGCTCTCAGGAAGTGAACAGTTTGATTGTTTCCATATTGCTACCTCTTCATATTTCATGCCGATAGCAATACAATCCTCTCTTCCTTAGTTTTTACTGAAAAACAAATGTTAGAATTTGCTAATAAACTGAAAAATTTCACAGGAAAATCCCAAATATGGCACTCCTATCCAAGGATATATATCATAACTAGAATAAAGACTACAGAAAGAAAGTATGATGTTAGACTCAATCAACAGTGGATCTGTGATCATTCGACTTGCCCAAGTCCTCCGTCTATCGCATGGGGTGAAAACAGTTTTTAAATGATAAAGATTAATTGTTTTAGCTTGATGAATGACTTTAATATTCACATTAGAATGAGTAATTGTCCTGGGGTGTGGAGGGTGATGATACCATCATTTCACATCTGTATCACCTAGGTATTTAAGGGGAAAATTGAGTGAATGTCTCTCTTTAAACAGGAAATAGAGCTAAATTCTAAACTGTGTTGTGTTTCTTTCCCCGTTACCTTGCAATACCACTGTTACAGTTCTTCTGCAAAATTTGACGGACCCAGATTTTCTATTTCAAATATCACACAAAAAATCTACTTCCATCTGCAAAGAATGTTCTTGGTAACGACACTGTTCACTTGGCTTGCGTATCATCTATGAACAATGTCGACAAAATTGATAATCGGGAGAAGATCTGGAACATGAGCCAAATATTGACCGATTATTCTGTAATGAAAGGGGCTTTTTCCTTTGTTGTTGAGGTTTGTTTTCTTTCCATAATCCCCATTGTTATTTAGTTCACTGAATTAACATTTAAATTATTCAAACAAACAAAAAAACAAAATATGAAAACAATGTAGGCAATATTTTGTTCACAAACAAGGCTTAATGTAGCTTAAACTACTAATCTTTGCATGCGAAAGGCTGATTAACCAGAATAATTGACACGAGGGAGGAGACAGGGGGAGGTTTTTGTTTATTAAATAAACTGTTGTTTTGTTGTTCTTTCAGAGCTTTCTGCTTTGTAACAACAGCTGTCAGAGTCACTCCAATCAAAAGGGGGAGCCCCTGTAGAATACATCCGTCGCGATTCGTTCCTGTCTTTGTACGCGACTACCGGCAATTTTTGCTTTTATAAGACTTACCCTTGTTTATTCTGTGCCTTCCACCAAAAGTCTCGACTTGAGTCCAGAATGATATATTCCTCCCCTCGGACCAGTTTGATGTCTGTCGGTTCGACGGGGTTGTACTCGTACCTGGCTATGGCTATGAAATTCTGAGGCTGCGGGTTTAACGAGAATGGGAAACGTGTCATTAATGAACTGTCAAGTGCCCCCCGGTAACTCTCCTCTTAACGATGACTAACGACTTGATATATTTAAAAGAATGAGAAATGCTTTTTTTCCATCAAGTCGGTCTTTGCTTAATTGGCGAGAATAAACCAACTGCAGACATAGATTATTGGGAGTATATTTACGGTTTTAATTACAAAAGAAGAAGAAGAAAAAGAAATAAAACAAACCAGAAACAGAGGACAAGATCAAGCAACTTCTTAGTGACCCCATTAAATCTGCCATCCCCTCCCCCTGCCCTCATAGATAATAAAACAGCCAAAAGAAGGAAATAAAAATTATTAGACTTGTTTAAAAGTGACAAAAAATATCATTCATTGACAGCTTTGGGAAAGCTTGTGTGGTGGAATTCAACACTGTGGGAAAGCTGTATAACATTCACACTGTTGACATGTATATGTGTAGCACAGATAAACGAGAGAGTCACCCCAATCACTTCCAGTACCTTTAAATCGCTACTTCCTTTTGCTGCATGTAAATTGTTTACTTTTAAGGCATCTGATGTTAATTAAGAACAACCTTTAGTTGCCAGTATCAGAGAAATATAGTAATTTCTCTGCAGAAAAGAATTAGTATAATCGGACTGAATTTGGTTTCTGTTTGTAGCTGTATTCAAGGAATAATTCCATATTTCAATATATCTTGACTCCGGGGAAAATATACTAAAATCTAATATATATAATGCATCAGTTATCATTAAAATGTTAAAAAGGTCTTATTTATGAGATAATAGAGTAAATAATACCAATGTTTCATGTTTTAATCTTTTTTTTATTGTACTTTATGAACTATACATTTAAACTTTGTGTGAGATAAAGCTGGAATATTATAGAATATTATATTGGCCATGACCAATACTTTGAAGGGACCTGTACGGTGGTTCATAAAGCCGAGCAGATTCAATTTAAATTTTTTTTTTTTTAAATATTTAATTATAATTATAAGTAAATCATGACCAGAGTTACAGACAGACTGACTGGGAATTCATAAAATGCAATTTTGGAAAATTATTGGCTGAGAAAATTGGAATTATTCACACTGATTTTACCAATTTCTGATCTACAAACACAACTATATCACACTGGGTCAGTTAATCATCTCGAATCCCGTTAAGGCCGAGTGAAAAAAAAGCATTTTTCTCGTCCTAATTTACCTCATAGAAAAGGAAAGAATCGTAGGAGTTGATTCCATCAAATAAAGCAAAGGGTTTCAATTTCCGTACGTAACGATATTTTTCCGACCGTTTTTGCACAAACAAAATAAAACATAAAAAAGGAAGCATTCTTTTGCTTTATTTTATTTGGTCTAAATCAATGACACTGAGTAAATAAATCCTTCTCTTTCTGTCTGATTATTGGGTCTGACTCTCAACTCGACTTATTCTGAGCTTTACTTCCTATCTCTCTAGCGTTCTCTTGAGGCGTACAAATAAATTTGTTTACTTAAACTAATATTTTCCCACTTATCTCGAGATCCAAAGGTCAAAATTGTGATATCATGCAAACATACTGGTTGGTCATGAAAGAAAAAGAACTAGTAAATAATAAGGTCCATCAACGAGATTATCAAACAGGTTGTTTTTTTTTTTTTTGTACCTCTCACACAGAGAACAGCTGCAACTTTGAACAACCTACACTAGACTTGAAAGTTTATTGCTTTCGATGCTTATCATAAAATAAAGATTCGAGTTATAGCCCATTGATTATAAATTAGTTTATGGCAGTGTTAGACTTCTCGATATTGTCCAAACCTGATGTGAAAACAAAGACACGATACGAAAGAGGATGAAAACTGCTTCTGTGGCAAATTTGTCTAAAACGAAGCATTCTCCAATGCAGAGACTTACGTAGGACTTTGGAAAAGGGAAAGCACCTCAACTATGGCGAGAAGGCACTTTGCGCAAGAGAGTAATTATAAATTAATTATAAATACAAGTACGTAACGACCTCTGAGCTGTTAAAAGTACTTCAACTGTCGGAAAACAGAAGCTTTAGTAGACAATTTCTGCTTTCCCACGGTCACATCAAACAAAAAATTATGTTTAGGCTGATTAGGCCCAAAATCATCCTTTCCAGTTGTAGGAAATGAATGTGTAAGTATATGTTAGGAGTTCTGACGATTCTTTTTTCTGAAAGGTGTGTCCGACAACAGAAGCTATAGTAGACAACTCCTGCTTTCCCACGGTCACTGAAACGTGCAGTGATGACTATGCTGTTTCTTTAACACACTTTCTTTCCAGAAGCCTGGAATTACACCTTTCATGAACATTCTACAAATTAACATAACAAGAGCCCAAGGGCACTGAGGTTCCTTGCTTAGGG
>KN888241.1:10457-25306 GCA_000934455.1 Apostichopus parvimensis | reverse complement strand
TATTGTTCAATTCTTGATCCCTGTATATTATGTAAAATCGAGTCTTCGGCTCCTGCGTTGTACCAAAATGCGTTACAATCATTACTGATCAAACTTTAATCGTTTTCTTTGATGCAAAATTGGTTTACTGAATGCGCACCATTTAAGAAGGCTCTGGCCCCAACATCCCACCGGAGTGCGTGGACGTCTGGGTGTATTACCCCTGGATCCCACAAGGGTTCTTCCACTCTCAGTAAGGGGGTGCAGAAGTTCCTTTTCAATTGCTTAGGGGTGCAAGAAGTGGAAAGAGTAAGGGACACTGCTTCAAGGTCATTTTCCTCTTCCGTGAATCGGCTATCTTACTCTGCCAGTTATTAATTTTTGGTCTTGACAAGCTGTTATCTATGAAGATCTAGAGAGGACATGGTCAAAAAAAAATATATTACGTACGTACGTAATATTTATTATTGTTATTGCTGAGTGTTCTGGTAGATGGTATATGAGGTATCATATATACAGGGAATGAGATTAACTTTCTCAGCTGGGAAATTCCCATTTTAAAACTGTCATCTCAATATGTTATTATTCCTGTCCAATATTTTCTACCTAAGTGGATGAGTGCGATGGCCATGAAGATGGGGAAAATTGGGAAGCACAACCTTGTGAGAAATGCACGTGTTTTCAGGGCGCTAAGCTCTGCGCTACACCTGTCTGTATCTCCACTGGGCCATGTGAAGTCGACTTAGTACAGGAAGGAGCATGTTGTTCCTACTGTCCAGTTCCGATAGTACGTAAAGGTAAGGCCAGAAGCGTTGAGAGCAATGTCCGAACCTTGCGGACAACACGTCATCAGTCCCTATCTTGACATTAGTTTTTAGACATCACAATTAACATTGTTATAGTTAAAACTTATTGAAATGTGAATACTGAATGATGTTTTGGCGTCATAAGCCATACCTATAAGCATCATTTCAGAAACATACATGCCCTTGTTTCATAAATTTATAAGGTGCACTTTAAGTGCATATCCATTTTACAATAAATAGGGTGAAATAATAGACAATGGTGCCATAAATGCTTCTAAATTTAACGAATAAAGTTCAGTAGTTTATATGATTCCGTAGGTATCAGGCACTATAACGATGAAGCTTTTGACCATATTTGACATTTTTTTGACAGTTCGAATTTGTCTAATGGAAATATATCAGCACAGTTTGTGAGGTGCCGTCTCTTTAGCCGTCTCTTATAAACATTTTACATTTAAGAGTTGAAATACTTTTATTTCTGTTTTCATCCATCTTAAATTGTCTGTGACATATATAGACTAGCAGGGAGTTATCCAGATTGTAAAAGGATATGCTCCATAAAATCTATCATATATCTTAAATATCTCTGTTTTTCAATGTCTTCCAATCAGAAATATATTCTCTGTGTATTTATTCTATTGATCTAGCTATCCATCTTTGAAATTCACAACCTGACAGGTCAAAGGAAATTGTCAATCAAACTATGCTCTAATCAAACATGATTTAGAGTTATCAAATGATGATGACTTCATTTACATCTTCGAGTATCATTTTGTTTGGGTCACAGATCCTGAAGACGAGTGTGATGGCCATGATGATGGTGATAGTTGGGAACCCCAGTCTTGTGAAACTTGTACATGCGTCGCTGGAAGTAAGATTTGTGCCTCTCCGGATTGTGCTCCACCACAATGCGAGAACCCAGTACAGGGAGAGGGTGCTTGTTGCCCCTCCTGTCCGGACACAGGTAAGTTCATATCCTCCTTCTTTTGTAAATAATGCAACATACAATATAATTAGGTATTGGTAATATATATATCGATCGACCAATTGATGGTGAATGGCTTGTTGCTCTGCTTCAGCTGCCAGATGTGCTTCGAGAGTTCCGTTGCGTTTTGGTGTTTTTGGTGGTTGAATGACATCTTGTGGTTGCCATATCTAAGCTTGAAAGGGGGTTCCGTTAGACCTATGTAAGTCTTGCAGTTGTCGATGGCTTTCACTTCGGCATTGTATATGATGTGTGATGCCTGGCAGTTTCCATTTAGTGGGCATGTGTCCTTTTTCGGCAGTTGCAAGGCTTCCTTTTCTTTCGTTGTGTGAGTGGTTGATATGTGTTTGTTGTGTCCTTTCATGATGCTGGCGATGTTGGACATGCAACTGTAACTGACTTTCAGGGTGTTTCTGTTGAATATCTTGTGTAGTTTTGATGTCTTCGGGAAGTGTTGGTTGATAAGCTTCAGGAATGTGCCTCCTATGTTCGTGGCTACGTTGCTGCTGAAAGGGGGATTGAACCAGATGATGTTTCGTTTTCTGTTGTATGATAGGCCCTCAGTGTAGTTGCTTGTTGCTTTATTTGAGTGCTTCCTCGTAGGCTGGTGCGGTTTTCCTGAAGATCTCCTCGTCGTGGGAGATGGCGGAGATGCGTCTGCTAATCGAGGCTGGTAGGGACCTGGTGATGCTGGGTGGGTGGTTGGATTGTCTGTTGATGTAAAGTGGGCGGTCGTTGGGCTTCCTGTAAGGGTAGTATTTTCCGGTGTTGAGGTTGAAGGTTACGTCGAGGAAGTTGGTAATCTTCAGGTTGCAGTCGATGGTGATGTTGAGCCCAGTTCTTTGACTAAGGTGTTTTCTTATCCGGTCTGCTTTACTTCGGCTGGTGTTTTTGAAGACTGCTCGTCCCTGTATAGACCGATGCATTGCTTCCCATATTCTTTTTCTGGGGTGTTTAGAATGTAGAGTCCTACGAGCTCGCATACCTCGGCCCCATCGTAGCTACCCATGGTGACATCAAGGAGGTCTTTGTGTCCTTTCTTCATCCAAGGTGTGCCATTATCGAATAGGAGTTACTTCCTGGAGTGCATGATGATCTGGATGTCTTGGTTGGAGATGTAGGTGTGCTCTTTAGCCATAGCTATGGCTTTTTCCAGTAGGCTTCTTGTTATGTAAGGGTAGAACTCAACAATGTCAAAGCTGATGAAGGTGTGTTTGCCTTTGTTTTGTATGTTCCTGAACCATTCTATGACAGATGACGTGCTCCTCCGTTGGTTGACATTCGTGACGGTCCTAACGGCGTTGTTGATTCTGTCTAAGATGAACTTGCTTATGAGTCCCGTTTCGCTCTTTGCCGGACTGATGAGCTCGATGAGAGGTAGTCCTTGTGGTCTTTCAGGGTGATGAAGGCTTGCTTGGTGGCCATGGATTCCATGCGGTTGTCGATCTCTAGTTTCTCGGTTATGGTTTTAGCTTCGGCGTTGATTCGGTTGGCAGATGCCATTGTAGTCGTCTGGTTATTCTTCGTGATGTGTTGCCTGAAGAGTTTTTCGTGTAGTTGGGTGTCTGTCTTGTATAGGTTTCTGGTTTTGTCGGCCGGGATGAGCAGTTTGGTGGATTGCTTAATCCTGCTGACGTCTTATCTGAGTGTGTCCTGGAATTGGTTGTTGACTTTTTTTAATTTTACGGTCGCGATCATTCGGAGCAAGTCGTCCTCGAAAGGCTTCAGTTCTTCGATCTGCGGTGGGCACTTCTTGCTTCTGAATCCGAAATTCTCAGTGGAGGCTGTGATGTTCGTCATCCTCCTCGTCATCATCCTCGTCATCTTCGCATGTTTTTAGGAAGAAGGAAGCTTTCCATCTCATACGTTTGATGACGTTTTCGACTTTTTCGATGAGTTTCTTCTTGTACGTGTTAGCAGTTGGTATAGGGGTGATCTTCATGGAGTATATATATATATATCTGTATATCAAGTTTGTTATGCGTGTTTTGGCTGGTCCACAGATACACAGACGTGTCTCCTTCCAATTGTTGTGGGACCCTGTCGTGCTGCTGTTGTCAGATACGCCTTCAACGCTGAATCGGAGGAGTGTGAAAGATTCTTGTACGGTGGTTGCAAAGGAAATGAAAACAACTTCATGAGCTTAGAGAGCTGTCAAGAGACTTGCGAATTAGAAACCGGTAAGTGAGAAGTATTAACTCGCTATATGTGTTAGGATGAGAGCTATTGATATGTGAGTATGTAATTATTGATATATATATATATATATCGTTTCGTATCTAAATAAAGCCATTGTGAGAGAAATAACTGGTACTCGAGTTGGTCACATAAATATGGGAGTGACGGACATTTGATAGGAGCTACAGATACCATGGGTGGCTAATTAAATCTCGATTTAGAATTATCAAATTATGAGGATTTTATGGACATCTTCGAGTATTATTTTGTTTGGGTCACAGATCCTGAAGACGAATGTGATGGACATGAAGATGGTGATAGTTGGGAACCCCAGTCTTGTGAAACGTGTACATGTGTCGCTGGAAGTAAGATTTGTGCCTCTCCGGATTGTGCTCCACCACAATGCAAGAACCCAGTACAGGGAGAGGGTGCTTGTTGCCCATCCTGTCCGGACACAGGTAATTTTATACCCTTTGTGAATAATGCAACATACCATCTAATTAGGTATAATGTTATAGATAGATATATAGATATATAGACAGACAGATAGGTAGGTAGATAGATATATAGACAGATAAAGAAATAGACAGATAGATAGATGGACAGATAGACAGTGAACATTAGTGTAAATCCCCTGTCTTCCCAATGGAAATCCGTCCCCCTTGTCCTCATATTATTCTGCTGCCCCGTGCGCTTTCACCACATATGCATTCATCTATAATGACATCATTACTTTTCATCGTCAGTGGCTGAAACGAATTGTCCGGAAGTCTGCATTTTTCTTTACGATCCAGTCTGTGCTAACGATGGGAGCACATTCAGCAATGAGTGTGAATTCATGAAAGCCAAGTGCAAGAATGCTGACCTGGAAATAGCCGGAAAGGGACGATGTGAAGACGTCATAGGTCAGCCACACAATCATCATTTGTACAGTATATATAGTGTAATTAGAGGACATTTAAATATGCCAATCGTCCCTGAAGTATTTATTTGTATGGATTTACCCTTAATGTCGTGACCGCCATTGGCATGTCATGCATTTTATAGACTGGTTGAAGTTACTTTTTGATCTCGGTCTTCCCCACGGCCACAACGGCTAGACTTTCTGCTGGCAATGATGGTTATTCTGTTGCTATTGGCAACATCCATTGAGCGGGACAGCAGAATAAACAGCAGAATTAACCGACTGTAGCAGATACATAACATTCACATTGAGAGTATTTTGTGTAATATATATACATACCTGGCTAGTTTAAGTAAGAAATAACTTTAAACCAACAGTAAAAATATATCGATGATGGATTATAAGTCGTTGTTTGAAACGTTGTGAAAGTACAAAATCGCAATTTTGATTTTGTTCAGTGACAGATCCATGCGAAGGCCACAGTGATGGAGAGACTTGGGAGACCAAAGACCACCCACTGACATTACTCTCTGTAATATTACAACTTCTTAATAAAGAAAAGATGGATCATAAACGTTAACTACTATTCAGTGGATAAAGGATTACAATTTGTGGTTAATAGTTATAGTACAAATGGAAAGGAGGGCAAACAATATATCTTCTTTGATTAATTTATACAGTGACGGATCAATGCGAAGGCCACAGTAATGGAGAGAGTTGGGAACCACAGCCTTGTGAGTATTGTAATTGTGCGGACGGCATAAAGACATGTGCAATGCCATCATGTGAACCGCTTCTCTGTGCTGTGGAATTGGAAGAAGGAGAAGGAGTTTGCTGTCCAATTTGTCCAGAACCACTTGGTAAGAATCCATATCAGGAACAATCACATGAACATCCGAATTAGTCTGCTAATCAAAATTCACCATGTTAGTATACAAATCTCACAGCAATGTCTTTGTCCTGACTGCTGTCCACATTCTGTTTGTTATTTTCATCCAGCTGAAAGCTGGGTCGAGCTGGCCGAGAAACGAACTATAGGGAAATATGAATTGTACGAGAACATCGCATATAGCTCTTATATGCGATGTTCTCATATATATATATGGAAATGGATATATATATACTTGTAATGTCCGTCGAGTCATCAACATCACATAGAAAACCAAATTTTTGTGACGCCATCATGTCTTTGTTCTATGGAGTGGAATAGAGTAAACCCTAACAAGTTTTCAATTCTTTTGACGAAAAGCAATAACTTAGAACCAGTAGCACATGTATACCTACGACCATGTGACTTAAATATTTATCCTCCATCATCTCTGTATCCCACACGAGATGACTTTCCATTCTCTTCTCCCTAACTAAGACTACTAGTTACGACTACTAGTTGACAGGCTGCAACGCGTATTGTATACGGCTGCACGTCTTGTTGCGAAAACTCGTAAATATGAGCACATTACATCTGCCATGATTGAGCTCCACTGGCTCCCGATTTGCGAACGCATTAACTACAAACTACATCTGATTGTGTTCCAATGTCTGCATAACAAGGGCTCAATAGCTATCTCTCTAATTTGTTTCAACTTGGGCCGATATTAACACGATCACTCCGCTCTTATTCTAATTCATCGCAAGTGTTGCTCATGCCTAGGTTTTAAACACAGATTTTTGCTCAAGAATGTTCTCATATGATGCTCCTTACTTGTAGAACTCACTTCCAGAACATGTTAAAATTTGAAAGACTGAATGATTTCAAATCGGTTCTCAAGACGTATCTTTTAACTAAAACGTATATGTTTGAATTATTGTTATGCGCCACGAGAATAATTTCATAGTCCGGACGGACGGACAGCCAGAGGGACAAACGGACGGACAAACGGACACACAGTTAACAATAGTGAACATCCCCTGTCTTCACTATGGAAATCCCTACCCCTTTGTCCTCATAATATT
The DNA here is from genome assembly GCA_000934455.1 of Apostichopus parvimensis. NCBI lineage: Eukaryota > Metazoa > Echinodermata > Holothuroidea > Aspidochirotida > Stichopodidae > Apostichopus > Apostichopus parvimensis. The sequence goes on along the minus strand of KN888241.1, from coordinate 18,501 downwards.
CCGCAGCCTAGAGCGCATTCATCTACATATAATTACATCATAACTTTTCATCGTCAGTGGCTGAATTGAATTGTCCAGAAGTCTGCATTTCGCTTTACGATCCAGTCTGTGCTAACGATGGGAGCACATTCAGCAACGAGTGTGAATTCATGAAAGCCAAGTGCAAGAATGCTGACCTTGAAATAGCCGAGAAGGGACGATGTGAAGACGTCATAGGTCAGACACACAAATGACACAATCATCATTTGTACAGTATATATAGTGTAATTAGAGGACATATAGATATGCCAATCGTCCCTGAAGTATTTATTTGTATGAAATTACCCCTAATGTCGTGACCGCCATTGGCATGTCATGCGTCTCATAGACTGGTTGAAGTTACTTTTTGATCTCGGTCTTTTTCCTAATCCCACGGACACAACCAGCCAGAGACGTGGTGTGATGTAATATTAACTTGTTAAACGAACAATGACGTATTTCGAAAGACTCGTTACTACTTGTAATCCGTCTTGTACTTGTACACCGTACTTGTACTTGTACATCCGACTTGTACATCCGTCTTGTACTTGTACACTACTTGTACACCGTCGAGAATTACTAGACTTTCTGCTGGCAATGGTGATTATTCGGTTGCTATTGGCAACATCCCTTGGCGTGACAGCAGAATTAACCGACTGTAGCAGATACATAACACTTCCATTGAGAGTATATTGTGTAATGTATATACATACCCTGGCTAGTTTAAGTAAGAAATACCTTTAAACCAAGTAGTAATAATATATCGATGAATGGATTATAATTCGTTGTTAAAAACGTTATGAAAGTACAAAACCGATATTTTGAATTTGTTCAGTGACAGATCCATGCGAAGGCCACAGTGTTGGAGAGACTTGGGAGACCAAAGACCACCCACTGACATTACTCTCTGTAATATTACAACTTCTTTATAAAGTAAAGATGGATCATAAAACGTTAACTAGTATTAAGTGGATTAAGGATTGCAATTCGTGGTTACTAGTTATAGTACAAATGGAAAGGAGGGCAAACAATATATCTTCTTTGATTAATTTATACAGTGACGGATCAATGCGAAGGCCACAGTAATGGAGAGAGTTGGGAACCACAGCCTTGTGAGTATTGTAATTGCGCGGACGGCATCAAGACATGTGCAATGCCTTCGTGTGCATTGCCGCCCTGTGCTGTGGAATTGGAAGAAGGGGAAGGAGCTTGCTGTCCAATTTGTCCAGAACCACTTGGTAAGAAGTCCATATCATGAACATCCACATAACATGCGAATTAGTCTGCTTATCAAAATTCACCATGTTAGTATACAAATCTCACAGTAATGTCTTTGTCCTGACTACCGCCACTGTTCCCTTTGTTTTTTTGTTTTGTTTTGTTATTACATTGCGAGTTGAAAGCTGGGTTGATCTGGCCGAGAAGCGAAGGATAGGGAAACATGAAATGTACGGTAACATCGCATATAGCTCCTGGACTTTCTATTTCTACATATTAATTTCAATTTCAATCTATTCATTTCTATTTATCATCCAGTACCACTTACCGCTTGCGGTAACTACTCCGATGGAGATGAATGGAGTCCAGATCCGTGCTCTCGCTGTATATGTAACGAAGGGGTTTCAGAATGCAATCTTGTCCTCTGCCCAGAACTTGGATGTTTCACTCCCAAAAGTGTGGAGGGCGAATGTTGTCAGCAATGCTTAGCACCTCTACGTAAGTGTCATTTTTTTATCTTTTACAATTTTTTCGTTTGTGTACTCGTTTGTGCCTTCTTCGGATTGAATCTATTTATTTGCTGAAATTTTAAGGCTTAGCGTGTTCTTCTTTCTTCCCATCTCAAACTTTAGCAACGTACTGCCTTCTGGATGGGCTTTTATGACTATAACAAATTTCATAACATGTGACAAATATTTGTCATTTCTTATTTTGTTCATATTATATATTCCCTACTTTGGATCTCTCCGTTGTTGTTTTTCAAGGTGCGCGGTTAGTGAACCTGCGAGCTTCTGTGACGCCACGTATTTGGAGGGGAGATAAGAAGTTACGACCAAGATTCAATTTTGAAGTTCGACCGTTCCGAACTTCCGAGAACGTGACTGGGACGGGCCTCTGGAAGATGTCATTCTGGTTGGATAGCAGTGTAGATGGCGACGGTGATAAAATGTTCTACAACGAACAGGTTCTTTCAGACGAACAAGCCTCCCAACCTCTCTACTCCTCTGAGAACCTTGTCTTCTCTGACGTCAGAATCCCGATCGGTGGTCCTGGTGTATCGTGCCCTGAAGACGATCACTACTATTGCTTCCAATTTCTGAAGGGAGATAAACCCTCTGTAAGGTTCTTCCTGCAAACGCCACGCCAGGAACCAGACGTCTTGCGATGTATCAGAGCGCCATGTGTATAGGACGTATTGTATATTCGTGATCAAAAATTAATATTCATGTTATATGAATATTTAGGACCATGTAACCAGTCGTTCGGCTTATACATGTACACCCTTACCGGATAGAGCGTAAACGTGTAGTAGCAGTAGGACGTGCTCTCTCGAGGTTTTATTGATTCTGTGCCCCCCTATGTTGAATATGGCCCTGTCTATTTTCTACTTTTGTATAAAATTGTGGCTATCAATGTTTCAACGATTTTAATATACATGCTGCACTTTTAAAATGAAATTTTTAACATCGTAAAATTTTATGGCCTGTAGTAAAAAAATTCATTTTGAACAGATTTTAATTGTAATTCATATCATTGTCACATCCAGGAGATTTCCAGATTTAATAAGCTTCTTTAATAGCAAAACACCAAGCGATGTAGAAGTGCCTTTTTAACACCGACATCAATGATTAAGCTCCACTGCAAGCCACCAAGCACTGACAGATTAATTATCTCATGGGCTGATTGCCCACATGAGCAATTTGTCAAAACTGTACAAGGTTACCTCCTGTAGTGTTCTGTTGCATTTTAGTTATTTTCCTTTCTGTTGTTTTTGTTTTGAAAAGTGATACTTATTAAACAGCTATGTGGTGGAATGCCATCAAACGAATTTATTGCTTTATTTATTTTTCGATTTCAGTTATTATTTCTCGATAAAACGAATAATTTGTACTACTATTAAAGATGTCACCAATCCTAAGTAGAGTTGTTATCCAGTACTTTCAATCAGCTACAAGGACCCTGTTTTGATGAGTAGCAGGTCCTTTTCATCCAGGTAGTTTCTCAAGTGATACCATAGACCTATAATGCCTGATGTAGCCTCCACCCCAACTCCCCCCCCCCATCCCCTTTCCCCACTGCCCTCTGTTAATTGTTGTTGTCAGTGATCATCTATGATCTACGATCAACCATCTATCAACCATGTATCAACCATGTATCAACCATCTATGATCTACACAATTATAAAAATTCAAGTAATTCATATTCTCAGAAAGTTTGCAAGAAAAGAAGAACCACCTCTGTTTGGTAAGCACATCATCATTAGAAGAAATTTGTTTGCCTTTTAATAGTCCTGAACCGAGAAAAGACAATCAAGAACGAAAACAAAGTACAAACTATATTCCTATCAGAACAATAAACTTAATTCTTTATTTATTACAAACACTTTGTTGGTTGATTTGAATCAAGTAATTCCAAGCCATGATTTATAATACAACTTCCAATGTTATTAGCATAAAGCAATCGTTACTACTTAGATGAATAACTGATTTAACAACGCTCTGAAAAAAATTAACAATTATTACAAGAAAATTACTCGTGCTCCACCCAGCTGAAAACTAGATTGTCAAACAAGCCAAATATTTCACAGATTGCATATTTTTTCTTCTTTCCTTCTAAGCTCTTCAAAACTCCTTTCCAAATTGCAATTAAAGAGCCCTGTTTTTTTACCTGCATTAATACCATTGTGGAGCAAATCCCCTTAACTACAGCAATCTTTATCAGAGTAAAATTCGATTGCTTTGGTAATACTTCCAAAAATAAGCTTTAAACAAAAATAGTTCATAGGTTTTTCATATTTTATTGCAAATAACCAGAATAACACAAAACAGCATACATAAAATATTGAACAGAGGAAAAATAAACTTGACCTCCAACAACTCTAAATGGTACGAACATTTTTGCCATTCTAAATTTCCATTAGTACACAGATTAAAACTTGTATTGTTGTGATTCCACTCTTTATGTTGAAAGTTGACTAATTCACAGATTAGCAGTAAATAACTTGGAAGCAAAGGTGAGTGAGCCTCTCGAAACAATTTGAGCAATCTGAACAAAGGGAATTTGTGCCGTTTATTACAACCATCACATCACGTTCGTACTGTTTTAATATTCAGAGGGCTTGTGGTAAACTTTCAAATGTGATTTTCTGTCAACCTGTAAATCAGATAGGTATATACTTTAGTGCAAGTTGTCTTTTTTTTCCCTTCAGGTTATCTATGATTAATATGAAACATTAATTATATTTAAAACTTAAAATTAATTATAATTGTTCTTAAAAAAGGCATCAGGGGTGCTCCATGATCAAGTTAAATCAAGTTTCAATTATACAAAAAAATATAAAAGTAAATGCTATTCTTTAGTGTTTCTTTGATAGGAAAGATTAAAAAATAATATTTCTTGAAAAAATATTTCATATAAACAACAATATTTTCAAAGCTTAAAGATTAAAAAAAAATATGTTATCATCTCTATATGATGGAAAATTTAATTTGAAATTTAAGACAATTGTAGCTTCTCTTATAGTAACATTTACACATAAAATGAAAGACCAAGAAAACAATTCCAAAAATATTAAGCAGATAAAAGCACAAAAATTAAATTTTGACCATTTGTTTTCATGATTTGTAGACATATTACAGATATAAAATGTTTTTTTTGTTTTTTGTTCCTTCTTCATTCAGGGATGTTCAGCATGTTCGTCAATAAGGGTGGAATCAGCTATCTAGGCTATGTAAATATAAAAAGAAAGGGGGGTGGGGAGGGGGGAAGAGGAAAAGAGAAAGGAAAGATTTGTGACAGTGTAGCAAATTATTGCGTTTCATCCGAGACTCAAGCTGGGATGTTTGTCATTATCAAACACTAAAATGATGTGAGTTCAAAATGTGTCCCACACTTAAAAATAGGCCAAACACAAATACTACTCTCGCATATATGAAAACTCTAGCAGGTTTTTGGTAAGTACTTTAAATGATACAAACTCCCCATGAAAAGTTCAATTCAGTGGCATGCACAAGACTTCAAAGGAAGGGAAGGGGTCACGTTTCACCTGACTGTTTTTGCCAGGCAGCTCAAACATTTTCCGAGCAAAGGACATGTGTGGCTGTTGGGTCGTTGAATGTGACTCACATGTAGATGGGGGTCCTCGCCCAGCAAAAATAAATTAAGATGTCAAATAATGGTGCATTCTGAGGCATGTCTAGACTATAAATTTGCTATATAAATCAGTCTAAATGCAAGTCTGTACTTAAAATAAATATTTTTTTTAATTTGAAAAATAAATTCCTTGACTGAATTCCTACTCCCCCCTCCCCAAACTGACAAAGGATGTGGTGGGAGGGGAGGGAGAGGGCATGACATTTTAATCAGTAGCACACAACCTCAGTATGAATATTACTTGACCATTTGTCTGTACTCCTCCTATAATCCACACCAGGCTATTAGCTACCTGTTCAATGGTACACACTAACCTTGGATTACTACTGTAATGTCCATTGAAGTTGACACTGATGCTAGAGTAACCTCACATCTGTAGGAACCAGCATCATTATCTTCCAACGGTGGGATAAAGGCTAGATAATCTCCGTCTTCCAAAAAGTGGGTGCGTTCATCCTCGACTGTCCAAAATTCCCCCCAAAAAAGATAGAAATGAGAACAAGAATGTGAGAATGTCCCATATGTATGATTACAACAACCTCAAAGCAGAAAAAAAAACACTATAGAGTTTAATCGCTTATTTGCATATTACAATCGAGGCAGATGTGTTGTTGTTGTTGTTTTTCTCTCTGGCTGCAGATGGTGCAGATGGTGTACAGTGTTCAAAGACCAACATAAGGGGCATATGTGGGTTGGGTTAAATGAATTAATAAATACAACTGGAGAGATTTAAGTGAGAAGACATATACCTATAAGTTGGTCATCCTTAAACCAAGTGATTACTGGTTTTGATCCATCGGAAGTCATCACCGTACACGAAACCACCGGGAATTCATTCGTGAGAGTCTGCGCTTGTTCCAAGTTCTGTAAGGTGAATTGTACCGCTGGTAAATCACCTTCGTAGGAACAAGAAAAGACAGTCATTCAATTAATAGTCATTTTCACAACTCCCCTCTTCCACCCACATCCTTTTCTGCCATTGAGTTTTGACAAAACAATTGCTTGACATTCAGAAAACCTGTGTCCTTGATCCCAGTTGTTCTCAGATATTGGGTTGGCTTTGAAAGTCAGATGATTGAGTGCATTACCTGACCATTTATGGTCTGACTAGCATATTTATGGGCTAGACAGACACCCTTTGACATAAGTCATGGCAAGGGCTTCAATGGATGAAACCAGCTTTGAAAGACATCTCAGGTTCATTTGAGGGTTATTTATGTGAACATATTATACACCCTGGTCAGAATCTGACAAACTTGACAGCATGAACACACAAGATAAACCCAAAAAAACCTACACGAATAAAACCATGCTGGACGTAACCGTGTGAATTTGGAGGGAAAAAAACTAGCTTGACTCTACTCTTAATCCTTGGATCATATCATTTCTACCATCAGATGAAGACAAATTATAAGAAAAACCAATCACAAACCTCCATCATCGGTGTCTTCTTCTATGACAATATCAAATTGACAGATCAGGGTCTCCCCATTTAAATCAAAGGTGTACTCCACTGTCGTGCGGCCGATGGGAAACTCCCCCCTTGGGAAACGATTCTGGGAGACCAGAGATCCTCCTGGCAAAGTGGGCTCCTCCCAATCGACGATATCCGTGGTCAGGAACTCCAGGTCTTCAGAGGGACAATTCTGAATCTGAGGCGAGGCTGGTGGATCCAAAAAATATCACAAAAACCAGAAGCTTAGATACATTTATTATCAGGTGAAGTGAATTTTTCATACAGGGTTTTAAGTTTACTTGTTAACGTTTGTGAAGTGACCAACCTTAAAACTAGATGAGATATCTCAGTATGTATGGCTTAGCGTCTTATTATGAAAGTTTAAGACCTTCTCTTGCTGTGCTTCTAGTCTTGGCCTGACCTATAGCTAACACAGATTGGAGATGAAGTATTCATTAAAGGGTCTTTATTGAAAAGGTTGAGACCGTCTCTTGCCGTGCTTCTAGATATGTTTTCCTTTGTCTCATTTTGAAGAGTTTTGTTCAGACCATATCAGTCACTTTCTTCATACTTTGACAGCTGCAGGTTCTCTTTTTGTCTGTCTGTCTGTCTGTTTGTCTGTGTTTTTTTAATCTTCTAGTTTTCTCTTTCTGTTCCTATTGTACTTCAATTGTCTCAAACTATTTAGTAAATGGAGCTGTTAAACTGCTTTACAGAATAAAAAGTTTCAATGCAAAATAATTTCCGAGGAAGAGGAACATCACTTGTCCGAACACCGATTGTCACCTTCTAAGCAAGTTATTCCCCGGAATGCTGGTGTACAGGAGCACGTAAAGCTGCCGACTCCACTAGGAAGGCACGAACCACCATTCTGACAGGGGTTCGGTGTACAGCTGTTTCGATCTGACGAGATGGAATCAAGATAAAAAGCATTTGGCATGAAAATAGGCCAAAACGGATACAATATTCTTTTCCCTTATGATTGACAAGATCTTATACTTGAAAAAAAGACAGTTCTGGACAGATACTGGAGACGACAGGTACTCCATCAACGATAAGAGATTGATTACTTGCTTTGTGAACATGTTGTTCCTGTAAATCCATCGGGACATCTACAGGTGAAACCACTGCTACCACTTAGACTACAGGTACCACCATTCTGACAGGGGTTGGTGCTGCAGGCATTTTGAACTGAAATAT
>KN888240.1:33428-59517 GCA_000934455.1 Apostichopus parvimensis | reverse complement strand
ATAACAGACTTCATAGATCTCCGTCATTTTATTGACAAATATGTAAGTATTTACTTGCACACGGGTCATTTTGGAGAGAAAATACCTGTAGCTTCGTACTTGTTGGTGAAATTTGGCTCTTCCTGTAAGGTGTCATGCATTTCTTAGGGGTGTCCGAAATTCGCAGTGTTCCGAAATTAGCAATACTGACTATACTGTTAAAGGGATACCACGGTGGCGGAAATCATTTAATGTTTCACAAAAAAATTAAAATTTCTGCATATAGTTCAAACAACACACTTATGGCATTTGAAGTTGAATTTCTGTTTGGTAATATTTTGTGAATGCATCTGGCAACAACAGGGTTAACACAGGTATCATACTAAGCCACTCATACCCCCCCCCCCCACTAGTAGTAAATGAACATGATTGTGACTAAAGTTCATTAATGCTTGTAGAAAAAGTTTTTTCATCACAATTGATAGAAAGGGTTGTGAGTTCACACTTCACCGTATCGGGCTGATTCTGGGATGAATAATATGTGGATGCAGATTGTAGCCTACAATCTCGATATATCATGTCATCGTAACACAATTACGCTATGTATGCCATAAGGACTTACAGGACCACCGTACTAACACACCGATTTGTAATTTATTTACTTAGTATAGTTAGTACAGAAGATTTCTACCTCCATTCTGGTCAATCAATGAAAATTTATTTGCCGCACCTCGGAATTAGTGTCGGAAAACTGAAACAAACTCTTTTTACAGGCTTTTCCCAAGGTGAAGATAAGTCTTAACTAGATTTTTCATTTTAATATAGGATTACACCCTCTCAATCGGCGTTTTCACTCCAAGTGTGACCATGAGAGCAATCCTTTTCGGCGATTTTCACGGAACATCGTGTAACTGATTCATACGCTGAGTTAAGGCAAGTGAAGTTCCTATTGCATTTGCAGTTCGTCTCTAACTAGTTACTTTAACTAATACTAGCCTAAATTTATAAGTTATAATATAGTTATACCATATCACTATCAGGTAACCAACATATTGGGCAACAGGTTGTAAATGTCTAAGACAATGGGAACGTAACTTATATCTGATAAAAGACAATGCTAGGCGTCAGATCCAGAAGGTCAAGGGTATTTCCCCACAACATTTTTCATTTTTTGTTGCAAGTTCCATTTAGGAAGACTTACCTTTATTTGGGCCCTTTGTTTTGGATTGTTTTAACTCTTTTGTGATTTTGAAATGATTATGAACAACATTAGATTTAATATCATGGCACAGTCCAGGCCTAGCCCTAGCTATAAGTTAAACCTATGGTGAAAGTCATTGGGAGGTGTATGTCTGTTTTCGTTTCGTTTCGTTTATTTGGTTTATCACTTCACATATAAATACAACAGGTTCAACATAACATAAATTGTAATTACAGAAATTTTATATGAGGTGAAAGGAAGTGCACAGAAATCTGGCCTGGGCTTGAAGATGTGCACTCTCGTTTACAATACACAAAAGTTATAAACATCGAAACAATGAACTACAAAGACTAGCAGAAAAGAGACGGTTAGGTTTAAACCACAAAGTTGAATATGGAAAACATCCCCAACCGTCCATTAAACCCCTCCCCTTCCCCACCCATGATAATTTAATAGCAAGTTGATATAAAGAGACATGTAACAATTACATTCTAAGTTCTTAAGACTTATAATGGGACAGTAGGATAAATAAACCTAATGTTGTGGAAAACTGCAGCCATAAGTTGAAGCTGAGATTGTTCTTGTTATATGTTCCGCATGTTCCACTCCTCACCCCTCCCATCATCCTAATCCACTAGTTCCACTACTGGAGTTCAGTAACAATGGGTCTGTGAAAGTGCTATGAAGTAGGTTAACATAGATCTATAGCTTTCCAGCCAGTATAGTTCAACCAGAACTTTTGAATAACAGCCTTCGTTACAGAGTTCCATTTGCAACCATTGCCTGAAAGCAATTTTGCTATATGAAACATGGCAGGCCAAGTGTTAAGAAATATTATTTTGTAAATTGAAAGGAATTTCCCAAAGATTCAAACACAGACCTATTGTGATGATGTTACAACAACAGAAAATGCATTTTGGTGCCCCAAATTCCTTGCATTGTTACACCAGACAAATTATTTTTTCCTCTCTAATCCAGAATGTTTCATAGGTTATTACTCTTTCTGTTGCTACAAAGAAGTGGCAAACTCAACATATTTCAAGTACATCGCAGTGTGACCAAAGAAAAGTCATCTGTAACTCATTTCCAGTGGAACTATGACGTCTGCACAAACCAGTCCTATTTCGCTTCATAGTTTTTTCATTTACAACGCAACTTATGGACCAAGAGAAGGAGAGGTAAACTATTCACAGAATATTCTTTGATTTAGAAATAGTTTGGCAAATCCCTGCTCAAGGTAATATTATCTTTGATTTGGGTGTCTCAAACAATCTCAATTGTATTTGCTTGACAGGAAAAACTGAAACTGAACAAAGACATATATCTTTGGAAGATAAAGCAGGAAAGCAGAAAATTCAGCAGTAAAACAGTTTTCTTTTAACTAATATAAAGCTCAGTGATTTACAAAGCAAGGCATTCATAATATTTGTTCTTTGAGCAACATCCTCATACTGTGCATGTAAGCAACATGTCTGTGTGAGGTAAGATGGCCACCACTTGTCTTAATTGTACTTCACGTGTCAACAACATTATTTACTTAGGAATCTTGAATATTCAAAATGATCTTCTCATCTACTGTACCTAACCCATACAATTGATTTCCTTGTAGCCCTGCTGTCTCCCCCTCTCCCCCTCCCCTTCATATCTCACTTCCAAGACTTGGTCCACATTCTTCTCCTTCAATATGAAACATTCAGAAGGACGCCTATGTCTATTCCTCAACATTGATTGGCATTGCTTATTGACAGAGCTTCAAAAAAAAAGTATACCTAAATTGATTCAAGAAATTGAATATTTATTTTACTGGTGATTCTTGGCCATTATTTGAAAGCCAGTGACTTTTAAATGTCATAACAAGTCACGTAGAATTAGTATAGCGCCGATGTTTCGGTGTGACAGTGTCCTTCTTAGGATACCTAAGTTTTAAATTGTTGTGTCATAACATCCACCTCCCCCCTTCCCCCCATCCCCTAGCTCCCACAACAGACTCTTGCTAAAAGTTTGCGACCATTTCATTCCAGTCTGAGTTTACAGAGCTCTGCATCATTGGTCATCCTAACTTTCCCGTTTCACACTTCAATTTGAAACATGTCGAAAGATATGTTTTATGAATGAAATAGAATATTCAATATTGTGTATTTGTTATTGGAATGTTGCACATATATTTATATAATTTAATATTACAAGAAACCAATGGATATTGTTTTACACAGGAACACAAGAAAGTGCTCTTTTTCCATCCATCAAGTACAAACTTAGATAATCAAATTAGGAGCGTCGGTCTCTCTGAAGCAGTGGTACAATTTGCAGAGTGAGTTTCCTACGTTCCTTTGTCTACTACATGGGAGGGGTTATTAATATTCCAGCCGAATGTATGATTCGTGTTGGAATTGTTATAGTCATCAATTGTTATGGCTATATATTTGCTAATTTCATTGTAACACTGGGAAGATGAATATTTCCTGGCAGTCATACAGGATAGTGTACCAATAAATGGAAGTATAAACTTAATAATGTAATTAATTTGAAAATACATTGAGTATCGTCCTCTCATTTTATTGTCATAAGCCTGAATAATATAACTCAATGGTCATCTCAAACCTTCTACTATTTCACAGAAGTGAGATATGAGGTCCAAGGATGTTGGGGTGGGGGAGGGGGGAGAGGGAGGGTTAGGGGAGTAATATATGTATCCTCTGAGTCTTATTCAGTTTTCCTTACTGAATGGAACTACATTAGTATTTTGTATTTTATCACATAGTGAGTTTGCACCAAGCAAGAGTTGCGAGGCAGTTCACACTCAAAAGACGAGACAACTCTTCCTAAATCCTGAGCCAGATTTCTGGATTGTTTTGGTCTGTATTTTTATTTTATGTTTGATTTCAAGTCATGAAACCTCTTAATTACATAGTGATCCTGGGGAGAAGTGGCAATTTTTGGGGTGCCTGAAGTGGAAAGAAGAATACAAATTCAAACTTAAGACATCACTGAAGAAATGTTATAAGAACTTTAGCCAAATGACCATGTTGAAGCTCTTGATACAGTTTGATAGCTGATTCCTCACTTGTGAATTTCTGAGGGAGATTTCAATGTTAAGTTCAAATTAATTTGATAAATTTAATGTTTTCATGTTAATCATAATTACACGCTGCTCTCCAAACAAGTGACAGAACATTTTGACCTCTAAAATTTGTAGATAGTGCTCATTCTTGAATTTGGAACCCTTTTCATATTTTTAGCTAAAACACAGTGACTATACTATTAACTCAGCTTCTAGTTAATTGTTATAACATACAAAATCAAGCTATATGTAAATCTGAGAACTGTGAGTCTTGATTATAAATGAAAATCTTAAGCTAAAGTAGCTTTTTGAAATTAGTAATAATTAGTAATAATAAAAATTAATTAATTAAATTAATAATTAATAAATAATTAATTAATAAAAAATAAAATAAATAAAATAGAAACTAGTAATAATAAAAAAAAAGTATACATCACTTCATCAATTGCTTTTAGTATGATATTTGGTTTAATTAAAGCAAGAATTAATACATTATTTTAAGCCATCACAGTGTCAGAAGGATTTGATGCAATGGTGCTCAATTACCAACCCTCCCCTCCCTCCCCCCCCGAAAAAAAAATAAAGTTATCAAGATATATAAACAATAATTCATCAATCTAGAAATATGAATGGTATAATTTTCTGAACATTTACCTTTCAATTCCAGATTGTTAAAGTGCCTGTGACATATCGGACGGAAGATGGCAAGACGATAGCCGAGTACCACGAGGAAGATGTGCAAGATACAGTATATCAGGCTGTTCTGAAGCAAGCATACACCATGTTCAAGGTAAACTCTGATCTTGGTCTGGCCTGAGGGGTATTGGACTACGGAAATAACCTTTGTCAAAGATGACAGAATTATGTCCATGAATTTCCATTCTGCAGTAGGTGGTGGGTAATGGGGGAGGAGAAGGGAAGGGAAAGGAGGGGAGACATGTTATAAGTATAAAAGAAGAATAAATGTAGATGCTATGGAGTACGGAGGGTCCTACAATACTGGAGGGTGAATGTATTATAAGGGCTCCATGATAAGGGTAAGCCCTTGAAAGGGTCACAAAGCATTTTCCTTCATTGAAAGATTTGAAGGTTCCCTATTAATGCTGATGTTCGGGACCTGTTATGTTGATTTATTATTTTCATCTTATCGTAAGGCGACAAGGTTGCAGGTGAATTTCATATCTTGTTGTTTTGTTTTCCATATTTTGTAGTTCTTCATGGGCAGCTTTGCAGATATCGTGAACAAATTCAGCATTGAAGAGTTAAAGAGTCGACTGAACCATTTCTTCTCGCAGGTTTGTCATGGTTTTTCTTTCTCAGTGTGTAGTGTACTATTCACCTTACATCACCACTCTTTGCTCTTTTGGGTAACCATGTCAGCAGTGTGCAACCTGTAGTCTGCTTCCTGAGTGAATATACTTTATTGTGATGAATAGTTTTCTGATTCTGCTATAATAAAAGTATATACAAATTGCTATCAAACATATAGTATTACAAAGTGAAGTTGTTGTGATGACTTGCACTTTAGGGAATAATTCTATTGTAGTAAAGCATAGTACAATGCTGTTAAACAAGATGGCAAAATTGATTTGCACAGCAGATTTATATTAATACACAAATTCCAATGCAGCCTTAGTCACAAGTATTATTTTCAGAAGTAAATATATTATTAATTTTTTCGTATACAATGTCTCTGTTTATAAGATCACGTTTCTACTCTTCACAGTGACAATTGTTTTTATGTATTTGAATTTTTTTTTATTGTCTCTCCTATCAAGTATCTGGAAACTTTAAGGCTTAACCAGAGTGATATTTTAGACATACAGAATGGGATTCAGTTTTTACCGCTTGACAAGAATACCTACCTACGCATTCAGTGTTTCGTCAACCTCATCGAAGCCTCTTTCACACAGATCAAATACACTGCTTTCCTATACAACGATCAGTTAGTATGGTAAGTGCTTTACCTTGACTGGAGTACCAGAGTCAATTATTTTGCTGTTGAATGTTGTTAAGCATTATCATTGCATTTTTCCCTACCCTCTATTTTAATACTGAAGTTAATTCATCCATTAAGCATGTATTAAGAGACTGTACTAGCCCAGTCCATGTTAGAAGATGATGTAGCTGACACACTGTTATCAGACATGTATATTTAGTATCACTCTATCCTAGTTTATGTATTCAATGTTTTGGGAGGGGGGGGGGGTAGAATTCCGGGAAAATCATTCCTCGTAAACAAAAATTTGTATCACTCTTTAGTAGTGGATTTAAAAGGACTGTATTATGGATATTTTTGTGGGGTGTGTGCCAAGAAAAGGAATTTTTTATGGATATTTTTGTTAGCTGGTATCCCAGGAAACAACCAATAAAACTTGCTTTATCTCCATGAAGTCTGTGTGCTTTCATGATTGTACATTTTAACGTCTTTTATGTATCCTTATTATGTGTCCTATTTATAAATTTGTAATTTATACTGGAATAAAGAAATTGAATTGAATTGAAATTGTTGTTTATCTTGCTCATGCTAAAGTGAATATTCACAGTTTGGGAGACTTTTCCCAGTCAGATGTGTGTAACTGGGGATGTCGTCTTGTGTGTGTTAAGGCAAAAAGGTTATATTGGTTGAAGTACATGGGCCTTTTCTCTCAGAGTCCCTTTGGGCCTTTTCATCTTTTAGGAGACCTGGCTATCTTCACTGACTAGGGTGTGCCTTAAAAAAGGTCAAAGGTCATGGTAGCGTATGACCAGCGTTGTATAAGGGACACACAAAAAAAGATCTCATTTTTATTTCAGGAGTGGGCTGGAACAAGATGATATGAGAACACTCTACAAGTATCTAACCACTAGTCTTTTCCCAACGTTATTGGATACAGAGGTAAAGCAAATTTGTTTTTCTTCTTTGAAGTACTGAATTTTTATGAAAAAACAGGAGCAAACATTTTGAAAGAGATGAGAGAAGGGAATAAGTTGGTGTATGTTCCAGAAGCAGAGGGGCATTGGAGGGGGGGGACCATATGATATTAATATTCATCTTGACATTAAAGATTTCAAGATGGTTTTCTTCATCTGTACTAATAGAGTTGTTCTGCAACTAGTGGGCATTTATTTTATATGTTTCTTTTCATGTCATATTGTCAGAATTCCTCTGTCCAAAATTAAAACTGCTTTTCACCATTCCCCCGCCTCCCCCGTTTTGTGTTTGGGATGGGGGGGTGGGGGGAGGAGGAGTGTTATACATTTCATTTGTGCATTTGCTCGAATGGACAATGGGAGAAGCAGACATAAATTTGACATGCTTTTTTCATTTTCAGTTCACATTAGGGAAGTATAAATATAACGAGCCTGTTCCTGTAGGATACATTAATGTCAGCTTGTTGCATTTGTAATGCAAGCAAAACCTACTTATCGGCTACACTCTGGTGTACTCCGAGAACAGGGGGAAGTGTCAAGCTATGTCATGAAATTCAAAATTTGTACTTGACAGAATAATCGTTCAAATATCATGTCCGCTATTTTCCA
The DNA here is from genome assembly GCA_000934455.1 of Apostichopus parvimensis. Lineage (NCBI taxonomy): Eukaryota > Metazoa > Echinodermata > Holothuroidea > Aspidochirotida > Stichopodidae > Apostichopus > Apostichopus parvimensis. The sequence continues at coordinate 51,754 of KN888240.1, read as the reverse complement.
TTTCAGGAGTCTGCAACAAAGGGACCCCAGGGTAGTGCTCACTTTGGCAAGTAAGGACTATCTTCATTTGCTATTGTCGTAATTAAAATTGAGATAATATGCGGACAGAGTCATGAGCTTATATTAAATATTACTCTAAAATAAACACAGGTATACATCTAAAAAGAAAAGACTAAAAAATATGTTGTATATAACCTATTTCTATGACCAAAATTTTTGGGAATGTCTCATTCCTGATCTGTAGTTTTGTTTTTTCGTATCTATTACCAGATTTGTAAAGGGACCTAAAAATGTCGGTGATGTCAACGCCTCCATCCAGCTGCCTAATATATACATTCATTCCGAAAGTAAAACAGACGTGTTACATCTCGTCGTTTATCGGGTAAGAATTTACGATTCATTAAGTGAAAGCACGCCCTCAATGATGATGTTTATACGGTAAGAATTTACGATTCTTAAAGTGAAAGCACGCCCTCAATGATGATGTTTATAAAGTAAGAATTTACAATTCTTAAAGGGAAAGTACCACAAAAATGATGTTGTTCATAGGGTAAGAATTTAAAATTCTTATAGTGAAAGTATGCCCTAATGAATGTTGTTTATAGGGTAAGAATTTACAATTCTTAAAGTGAAAGCATGCCCTCAAACATGTAATAAAATAATTCAAATTCAGTCAATTCTTTAAGACACATTGAAGTGATTTTTTTTAAGAATGAGAGTCAAACCAGTAACCTTTCATAGGAATCTGAATTTAATAACTCGAGCGGGTGAGCTTTCCAGTCTTAAGACGGATGCCATTCCCTTATGGCTTGTACACCTAGGATGAAAGCTATGTGCATTCACTAAAACCATGTACTCTGTTGTTGTGTTTGTTTTTAAATTAAATAATTAATTAATTAATTAATAGCTGTCTTAGGAGGTAATCATTCCTTCCTAAGTCAGATGTCTCACAATATGTTTATTGCTGATTTCCTAATGACAAGAGTTCTTTCAGGAGAATTTGTGTCCCTGTACTTTTCCAAGGTTGAAATGTGATTTTCTTTAACATTTGATGGTTGTTTACATATGCTGTTTGTTCGATATCAGTTTGAATATTGTTCTCTCTTTTTTCCATAGGCACTAAGTGCAACAGTTTGCCTTATGGTGGATGGTAAGTTTCCTACAAAGTTATCATATTTAATGAAAACTCTTTACACACTTAGATTATTTTAGTTGTACGTGCCCGTTCACCTCGCATGAATGAAAACACATTAATGCGTTATATTTAGCACGGGTGGAAAGGTCGAGGAGCACCTCGGATGGCTTTGTAACACTTGATTTCCACAGCATTCGTTTCTTACCATCTTACAAGTTGAACAGATGTACCCGACCTTGATAATATTATTACTTAAATAATACATATGCCCCAAAACAGTCACACCATAATGAGAGGCTTGACCACATTCTGTGTTCTTAATGTAACACATTTATATTTACCTTTCTGCTGACATAGGTAGTGCATTACCTTCCAGGGATTGGTTTCGTAAGATAGACCAGTTCTTAGGTCCTCAACTCAGTAGGCTGGCGTCCGACATTGCCGAACAGTACGCAAACAGGAAAGTGTCTGGGTAGGTCTTACAATAACTGAAATATCAAGATATGTTCTTATAAGCTGGTGATTGTATGGATTCAAACCTGCTGTATAAACTTGTGTGCACAAAATGTAAAGTGGTTATTAGAAGAGAGATTCAGGTTATGTGTGTGTGTTTAAATTTGTTTTGTGGGGACATGGGGAGGAGGATCGGGGGGGGGGGGGGGGGGTTCCCCTCAAGGGACTATGTGCAGAATATGTTCATATTAGCCATTAGAGAGATTATATTGCAACATAGTCCAACAAAACCTGGCAGATTAAAGAAAGTATTGATGGAAATGTGTTTAGCTACCACCAGGGACTGTGTGCAGAATATGTTCATATGAACCATGGGATTTACTACAAGTGTAAGCTAAAAAGGGGAAATTTGAGAGATTATACTGCAACATAATCCAACATTACCAAGCAGATTAAAGAAAGTAATGGAAATGTGTTTAACTAATTGTCCTGACTTAAAGAATCTGCTGCACCATGACCACTGCTTGTGGTTTACGAAAGTATTTATAAAATGTTTTGTTTTTTTAATTTAGACAGTTTATCTATCTACCCTTAACTCTTAAAGTACAGTAAAGTAAAAAAAACATTAGAAGAACAACAACTGGTGTTTTTCTTGTTCAGTGTTAATTTTGTTCATTTCTTTTTTATCTCTGATGAGAATCCTCTTCAAGTGATGTCACATTTGTTGTCATGTTTTGGTTTCAGCGGAAGTCAGGATTACAAATTCGTCTATTTCAATCACATGAATTTGGCACAGAAGACAACGGTGCACAGTAAGAAGACGGCGTCGCTGACCATCAGTCCAGAGATTCTGAGGCTGATAGCAGATATTAATGCAGACTTTTCAAAGTAAGTCAATGGAAAGTTAAGGAATCAAACACAAGTAATTCAACTTGTCACAAGTCTTCCCCAAAGTACCGTCGACTGAATTAGTTAGAAAGGTTCAGTATGACCACTGAGTTAAGGCAGATGTGTTTTTCAGGCTCTGATACTTGGAGAGGAATGTCTTATGGAATGGCTGAATAACACAATTATTCCAAATTAATATGGATCTGCGCAGCCAATACCTTCAGAGGGTTGAGTATCGAGTACCTGATGGATTGTTCCTTTGTGATTTACTAAATATTGAGTATCTGATACATTGTTTCTTTATGATGTGCTATGTATCAAGTCTATCTTGGATGTGATGTTCTATGTATCAAATCTGTCATGGATGTGATGTGCTCAATATTGAGTATCTTATACATTGTTTCTTTAAGATGTGCTATGTATCAAGTCTATCATGGATGTGATGTGCTATGTTTCAAGTCTGTCATGGATGTGATGTGCTAAATATTGTATATCTGATCATAGTTCTTTATGATGTGCTATGTACCAAGTCTTATCATGGATGTGATGTGCTAAATATTGAGTATCTGATACATTATATCTTTATGATGTGCTGTGTATCAAGTCTGTCATGGATGTGATGTGCTATGTATCAAGTCTTATCATGGATGCGATGTGCTAAATATTGAGTATCTGATACATTGTGTCTTTATGATGTGCTAAATATTGAGTATCTTATACATTGTTTATTTATATCAAGTCTCTCATGGATGTGATGTGCTAAATATTGAGTATCTTATACATTGTTTATTTATATCAAGTCTCTCATGGATGTGATGTGCTCAATATTGAGTATCTTATACATTGTTTATTTATGATGTGCTATGTAGCAAGTATCTGATAGATCACTTATCTCTCTTTTCTTTTTTTGTTGTAATTTCTTGATCTCTTAGATCAGAAGAAGATGGTGAAGCGTTTATGAGGAGCTTAACAGATTGGTGGGTGGTAGGGAAGAAGTCAGACCAACGAGAGTTTTACGTCGCAATCAACCAGAAGAACTGGAACCTCATAGAAGTGAATGGTGAGTGTTATTCTTCTATATAGCACCAATTACTACCAAAGAAACCATGCTATCAATGTCTAGCATTCCCAATGTACATACGGCAATTTTACAATTACCTCGGCACAGAATGTTGATTTATTCGTACAAGTCAAAGAATCACTGAAAAGGAAAAAGGCTAACCTAATCAGTCCTATACATGAGGGTACAGTGGGCATGTCTAGGAACAGTCCCTGCAGACTTTAGGCCTGAGATGTCAGTAGGGCAGTGGTAACATGCTGGTTACCAATGTCTTATTTTAAACAATGGTGTCATCATGAAATGTTCCGTTCAAATCTGATGGCAGTAAACTTCAAAGTTATAATCCCAGTATTAATATCCTTTTTTCTCTTTTCTCACTTTTTTCTTAAAGAGGAGATGAAGAAGATGTGTGCCTCCCATTTTACAAATATTTTCTTTCTGGATTGAACACGAGCACAATTCGAGGTTTAAAGGAATAATGAGGTCTGTGGACTGGCTCCATTCATCAAAACATTGCACGAAAGGGGGGCCGTTGGAAACATCTTTTAAAACAACAGCTTCATTTTCAAGGATCTTGGATCAAGAATATCCATGATTGCATGAATAAAATGAGGATCAATAACATTAGCAATTATCTCGGATGGATCAAATATCAAGAAATTTCTATGATGGGATCAAACCTGCAGATCGATGCAAGACATTTAGGATAGGGTAGCAATGGGATTATAAAGCAAGATTTGTCTGTTATGGGATCATCATAGGTAAACAAAGTCACTAATCTAAGTTGATCTTAGGCCAAAGGCAATCAGGTTAAAATGAAAAACCGAGATTAATTAATCAAGATTCGTCAGGAATTAGATGGGCCATGGGTCAATAACTTAAATACCGGGAAGCAATAGATTGGTCTGATCGGAGGTCAAGACATTGACTGGCTTGATCCGAGACTGAGACGAAAAGTGAAGGATGGATCAAAATGGGATCATGAAAATTAGCTGACATAATTTTAATAATAATAGCATGTATCTATAGAAAATTAATGCATATTCCAAGAACTGCAGATAAAAAGAGGAAAGTTAGAAATGGAAGCTATAGGAAAGTGTCGTGCCCCGGGATATGTCAGGAGTCAACATGGCATCCTGAAGGAGAGAGCAATGAATCACTTTTCCCTCTCAGCATCAAAACTTTATTTTGAACAGAAAAACTTGCTGATGAAATTTATGTACTTCTTCTGCACAGTTGCAGAACAAACTTGAGGTATTGGTAAAACATTTGTGCAATCTGGATTTTTTTCCTTCCCACTTGAGCGCATGCTACAAATATGTTTAGGAAAAATATGGATTTTTTTTTTAAATAAATCTTTAAGTAGGTATTGAGGAAGAACTTTAAACTGTTTTTATTTGCTTTCAAGATGTGACTTTGAAAACATTTATAAAAAGATGGATACTTAAATTTATCTTTAATGTAGAGGTGTGGATAAAATGATTTAGTTTTGCAAGTTTGGAGGTATATTCTTTGGAAAAGTCAGGCTTCAGGCAACTGTCTTAAAACAAAAATTGTGAGAACAAAGAAAGTATTGGCAAGAATACAATTCAAACCAGAGACCTGTGAATTACTGGAAATCAATTTTTTTTATCTACTTTAATAAAATAATAAAATATAAACCTGAAAGAAATAAAAGTGTTTTGTATTTATTTTGCATCATATTTTTGCAGTAATAGTTGTTCAGACTTCACCTGCAAAGCAGACCAACCTATACATACAATCAACTGGTGTCTATCTGTCCTTCCACATGTCTGTGTGTTCACAATTGTAGAAAACTCATCCAGCCTGTTTGGGACAATTTTCTAAATGCTATTTACAATTGTACACTGTACTCTCATATCATGTTGCAAAGTGCTTCATACTGCTCAAACCAGTCAGTGTAAGCACTTTGAAACAACACATTGAAGCAAGGTACAGGTCGTAAAGAGTGTCCTAAACAGAATCTTTATCTATGCTATCATGCTTACCAAGCATTTTAGACATAATGACCCGCAGTTGGTTGGCTGTTCTGGGAGTATGAGGTCAAATATCACTTCGGGGTAATTGCTTGAAAAAAAACCCAAAACATGCATAAAGTTCAGCAAAGATGCTAATTATTATCAGGTGACAGATCCCACTTAAAACTGTTTCACTTCATAAAGGTATACATACAGCTTATCAGTATTGCTGTAGAATATGCTAAAAAGTCAAATAATGGTCACCTATGTTAAGTCAATTTGAGAAACCATTACCAGCAGTAGCGGAGCGTCCATATAGTCAGGGGGGGCGAATGCCCCCCCTGACGGACTCAAATGGACGGCTGACGCCCTTTTCAGCTTTTTACCACTTTTTACTTATTCGCGATTATTGACTTTTTTATTGCGCTCTCATCTACCTTTTGACATTTGTCACAGTTTGTTGGTGTAATTTTCTGACAAAATGCTCTAACGGCTATTTATTCTTCGTTTATCTGCAAATTAGCAAGGCCCGGAAAGGGTCATTTCCGGCGATCTAGGGAGTATCTTTACTCAAAAATTTTTTTTTACGCTCCGCGCCAACCCGTGGTGGCGCTCCGCTTAGTGTCGAAAGCGCCCCTACAGACCATTCTCGCCCCCCCTGACCAATACCCCTAGCTCCGCCACTGATTACCAGCCACCATTCATGGATACCACACAGTGAAAGGTTTAACATTGGTTGGAATCAACACACCTCCACGTCTGGGTATAATATGGAGGATTAGAACCGCCAGGAAATAGTAACACTTTTGGAATTATTTGGGGAGGGCACTAGTGACCCTAAATATCAACACAAAGTTTAAAATACAACTTGTGGCTGTGGTGCTACTTGACCAATTGGAATTACTATGCAGATGAGAAGAGATAACATTCAATAGCAGTGTTGTAGTACTCGAAAGAACTTGGTACTTTGAGTACTACTCGAGTACTTCTTTGCAAGTACTCGGATCTCGCACTCGATGAAAAGTACTGGGACTCTAAATTACTCATCGTTCAGTACTCGAACGATGCTCAAGTACTCGATCTCTTTCCAATGTAATTGGTACTCACTCAGGACGAGTTACATAGAAAACTAGTTACATCAACGAACGTTACTAAAGGAAGCAGCATAACTTTCCTTTGGCCTTCTACTTCTTTGCTCTATATGGACAGTACCTTACTGATACATCTCTAACAGTATCATACATGTAGCTTAGTGTTGTACCACTTACGTATAGGCTATGCGAAAACGAAGAATGCACAAGTGACATACGTCAACTTGCTAAGGTACGGAACTATTCACGATTGCAGCATTGCTATACTGTACATGTCAGGGCATTGCTTCCTACTGCCACTTTCTCATTCCAATATCAGATAGTTTCTGATAATATCCAGACATTCTGAATATGTGGCAAACGATGAAATGATCCAAGCAAGGTCGCCGCATGCAACAAATTGATCATCTTTCACTTACATTGATCACCGAGGAGCAGTGATAAGCATAAGGTTCTTGTCTATTTCATAACTCATATGTATTCAAATGAATTAGTACTTGTAAAATGCAGTGCTCTGACACTGGTACTCCGATCCTAAGAAAACAGTACTTGGCCTTTTGTAATTGGTACTTTGGAACCTCAAGGCACTGGGGGAAATAAAGAGCTTGACTATGACACTATCAATAGGTTAAAACAAAAGATGATTAACTTTGAAAACGTATATTTATATATGTATTTGATTCCAAATTTATTTAATTTAATGCCTTATGACAATGATGCAACACATTAAACTGGGAGATCAATTAAAACTGAATTTTCAAATTCCTTTGATTAAAATACCACATACCAAATAGTTTATTTCAACAAATCAACAAATGGTTATTGTTTAATCATACTTCATGCATCTTAATATTTCCCTTCATTCCACCCTCTTTGTGAAGACCAAAAAGACACATAAATGGTAACCAACTTATTCCATTCTGGACTTTCAAAGAATCACAAGAAGATGTTGACAGGAAAAATAGTTATTGGAGGATAACAGTTATTGGAGGATAAAAGTCCATATCTGAAATTAACTTTTTAAATCAGTAGAAATGCAGTATAATTCCTAAAATTAATTTGTGACTATTTTTTCCTTGCTAAATCCGTTTGTGAAATTTCCTTTCTAAATCAACAAATAACCTATTTTCTGTAAAAAAAAAAATGGGAAAAAAACGGTAAAGAGTTGTGCTATGCTTGATAAATGATACTCCAGTTATGAGAAGCTTTAAAAACAATTTCGGAAATTAGTGACATATTAATGAATACACTAGTGAGAGGCTACACAGAACATTGGAAACAGATTAAACAGAATACAGAGATTGTGGTGAAGTGATGTCCGAGATACAAGGAACAACTAAGTTCTCCATCCATCACTATTGCTGAGAGTCGAAGAACCAAAAACCTGATCTGTTTTCCAAACAATTCTTTTCAATGGCTGCTAAGTTTATGCAAGACTTGTCATTTGAATTTCGGTTAGAAGGAAACTGAAAGGGCAACAAAATTCTTTGCTCCAGTCCTGATCTAACAAAGGTTTTTTTTTTTGCTCTTTCTCTATTGTTTTAATCTACCCAGACAGTTTTTAGTGAAGTAGAAAATTATTTCTACCTCACTGAAATAGGAAAAATGGTCTCAGGGAATGATTTAATAAATGAAAACAGGATGCAATATTACTGACCATTAATGTATCAGCAGAATATGCTAGACATTACACAAAATGAGTTGTTGAATCTTAGTCACCAGTATGCATGAAGTGAAACCTTAGCATGGACACAAACTCTGGGGTAAAAAAAAACAACAACAAAAAACAGACAATTGTCTTTAAAGCTGCTGGTTGCATTTCACTATTAATTTAATTGTGAATAATCATAATAAAACTAATATAATAAAAGAGTCCATTATGGCTGGTCTTCCTTTCTCTCAAGCATTTAACAATTTGAATGTTTTAAGACACTAAATTATTCCCTCCACCGAGCTATTTGTATGCCAAAAGTTGTTACATTCCAAGAGCAAACCAGTTGCTTTAACCATTTGTGCTAACAGTGTAGATCGACTGATCGAAAGTTCCTGTGTATGCTCAGTGTGATTTCAGATAACAAATGGATTCCATCATCTTGACAAGCAAAGCAGTCACCACTCAACTGTAACACACAACGTGTGTATTAACAAATCAAACAACACTGGACCTATCCCTGTGTGGATGTATTGATGATATCACAGTATATTCTTATGCCAGACGATACTACGATGTAAACTAATGGATCCTTGCCCATTCAACTTCCATTGCTTTGCTAACTGTTCAAAATAAAGCTGAATTAAGGATGTCTTTTCAGTATAATGATTTCTTGTGAAAGTGGGTAGCAACTTGTAAAACACATATAATATGTAACACTCCAAAGCATATTCATTACAGGAAAACTTTAAAACAAAATGAATGGCCTTCCAAAGTTTGATTATGAAACTTACTTCCAAAAACAAACATTGTTTACTGCAGACTTGTTTCTCTACTCAAATTTTAAAATGATTCAAGTATGCCAACCAACACCTTTTAGCCAATTCTATTATTCAACAATTCTATTATTCAACATGATATTAGCTTTATCTCAATGTCTCATGCAATTCACATCTCTGCTGTTATTGTGGCATTACTACCCATGTATAAGCTATAAATATGATAATAAGAGTAGCAAATCATACCAAATATTTAATCAAATGAAATGAGCGTTTCTTCTGGTCTATCATGCACCTGCTGCTGCTGTTGAGGGGGTACCTGGCCTTGTTGAGGCATTTGGCCCTGTATTGGAATCTGTCCCTGTGGAGGCATCTGTCCAGGTGGTCCATACCCTCCTTGGTACCCCATGTTGGGTTGTTGGTAACCCATGGGTGGTGGTTGTTGTATGGGGGCCCCACCTGGGACTTGTTGTGGCTGACCAGGTGGCACACCATACTGTGGTGCAGTGGTGGTTGGTTGGTAGTGGTGCTGCTGCTGCTGAGATTGTGGTATAGTTTGCTGTGGGGGAGGAGGTGGCTGTTGTTGTTGCTGCTGCTGCATGCCAGGTGGTTGGTTGGGCAGAGCTGCCTGCATTCCTTGCATGCTGTATGGATTCTGTCCCGGTGCACCAGCCTGGTAGTCAACGGACGACAATGGCGTGTAGCCTTCCTGCTGTTGATATTGGCCTGGTGGGAATGCCCCCTGTGGTGGTGGCTGTTGCCCTGGTTGGTACTGAACCTCCATGCCCCCTTGCCCTGGAGGTTTCTGTTGAGGCTGTTGATACATACCAGGTTGGTATCCTGAAGGAGGTTGTCCCACAGGGACCTCCATGCCAGGTTGAGGACCGCTGGGGTATCCTTGCTGAGCACCATAGTGCATGTGAGATGGTGACCCATACTGATAAGAAAACAATTAAAGCAATTAATGCCAGGCATGTTAGGTGGCAGCATTCAACATTCAGCAATAGCAGTGTGTTCATAAATGTGTTCGTTTACTAATAAAGTTTGTAGATGTTTAATGATGGTTAAAGCACCAGCATATTAAGGAAAACATACAAATAGTTCAGTAACCAATGCAGATGACACTAAAAGCATTTTGGGAAAGATCACTACTGGAAATCACTTTCGCCATGTGGAGAAGGAGAATGGGGAAAAATATGCAATCAATTATTTAACAGTAAATTAAATGAATAAATTGACCACAATTTTCTAATTACCTCTCTCACATGGCAATGGTTTTGGAGCTTGACAACGATGCTTTCCCTCCCCTCCTCGTTTAGAAACAGTTTAGTTTCTACTGCCCAATCAATACCACTTCTTCTAATCATAATATTAAAGCAACCAAGGAAAAAAAAGGGGTCTTACCTCCTGTGGAAACTGCTGCTGGCCTGGCAGTCCCTGAGGGAGGAAGGTGTATTGTGTTTGTCTCATCTGCATCTGTTGACGTTGTTGCTCCAGCCAAATCTGTCTCTCCCTTTCCTGCTCTTGCATCCTCATCAGTGCTCTCTGCTGTTGCATCTGCAACATCTCCTACAAACAAACAAAATCAATTTGCATATTGAATATTCATAAATGTTTCCTAAATTGATAATTATATTTCATTTGTTTTCTTATAATCAAATGTCTTAAAAGCCTTGTTATGCTTTCCAATCATAACCATGTCAAACTGACATCTACCTCAAAGTTGCTTTTTTTTCAGTAATAATTACTTAACAATCTTGACTATTTACTTTTTCCCTAATTTTGAGCCCATTTGAGAGATGCGGCAAATGAAACTTCCAAATATAAACGTAGCCCATGATCACTTTGTCCTGCCTTGGTGTGCTGCCATAGTAACATAATGTTTGAAACATTACTCTGACAAACAAGAAGACATGTCTTGACCTCAATACTCTGTAACAGATATCTCATTGAAAAGCAATGCACCCAGTGACCCAACACTTAGCTAAGCAATAACTTGCGATATTTGTTAAATGTGTTCTTTGAATGGCTTGCTCTGGTGAAGTCTGCGACAGACACAAAATAATGGTGCTAGGCGCAGTGGTTCCCTAAAAAAAAAGCTTGGCATAGCTAAATGCACATCTATCTTGTGTACTTCATTTAGTTTTGCAAAAAAAAAAAGAATGTGTTTCTATTTCTGATTTTTCATCCGCTCAATCTATCTGGGTGTCCGCTTCAATGACCCCAAGGCCACACCCTCTCGTATTTTAAATCCTTGATCCACCTCTGAATATGATGACATCCCTTGGTAACCATGAGAAGCCACATTAGTGTACACTGGTTGACTTGGTAGAAACCTCAAATCTGATTTGATACAACTTGGGACTGCGTCAGTGAAGAGATGCGACTTAATTCCTGATATTTTAAGGTTTGGAAATCATGAAGTCAATCAAACAAAACACAGATGGAATTACTAATAAAACAAACCTGTTTCTTCCTTCTCATCACTTCCAACTTCTGTGCCATCTGAATCTGTCGAAGTCTCTCGGCTTCCTCCGCCTCTCTCTTCAGCTTCTCTCTGTGCTCTTCTCTCAGAGCGTCAAGTGCTTCCCTCGCATCTCGGATCTGAGCCAACTTATCCTGGAGAGCTTCCATTTGAGCTGAAATCAAGTTCACGATGGAAACCAATCCCAAGTGTTTTGTTACTAAATAACCCTCTTAATTCCTGTTCCCCTCTCAGAAAACACCCGGAGTGCTCTATCATGCCAGAGGGTAACATATTGAAGAAAATGAATGGTAAGTTAGATAACACTTTTGTATATGGATCTTTATCTGTGGCATATCTGTTATACAGGAAGAGTTATATATAGATTCCTATCTCTTACAACTTTTGATATGTTACTCTCGTTTTACACACAAGGCGATGTTGATTATAAGGAAATGTATTTCGGTCGCTGCACTGTCGATGGTTGACATACTGTACTAGGTGAAATGTTCCTCACAACCTGCCATTCTCTTTTGCAACCCCCCTCCCCTCTTCCCCCTCCCATTTTTCCTACACACACATTACTCTTTACTATCCAGTAGAAATCACTGTCACATCCCCTCCTCCAACTTTGTCTGGTCCACCCAATCTTCTTGAGGTTTAGTTCTGCATAGAATAGTTAGCTTACCCCTGTTCCACACTACATAACAGTGAGGGTTCATACCACACTATAAACCAGACACCTAGTTTACCTCACTGTTAGCTCATTCTCTGTCTCATCTTGCCTGCCGTGTGTGTTCTTGCAGCAAACAGTTCTTTACATCTGATATATCACTTCCTAGCAACTCTTCCATACCCATAAGCCAAGTTCATAGACATGAAAATTTTTTTTTAAAAAAGGCCAGTTTGAAGGGAACCAATATATATATAATTATATTTGCTTCAGCACAAAACTACCTCCAGCAGATCCACTCATGTAAATGACCTTAATCACTGATGCTAAGAACCAGCTCTTATGATTCTAAAGAGACACTTCCTAGAATTATAAACTAACACATAAACTAACACTGCACTTAGCAACTTGTGTGAATATAACGAGTAATGGAATGTCATTATTAACAAAACCAAAAAACCGACCAATCACCTCCATAAATCAATCTCGTTCCTCACATTCCAAGACCTACCGGAACCTGAGAGCAACAACTTCTAAAGTTTCAGCAGAGTTTATTAACTCACCTCGTTTCTCCTCCCTCTCTTGCATCATCTTCAGCAGGCGGGGGTGCATGTGGTGCAGAGTCTGGAACAGACCCTGTACGGTGGTGTCGCTGGCGATGCTCCTGCCTCTCGAGGAATCGCTCCTCATCCGGTTCACCAGGACGTCGATGCTCCCGGTCATGGCTCGGATAAACTGCTGCTCGTCGTCGTCCTCGTCCCCGTTCTGCTGCACCTCCTGAAAAAAAAATGAGATATAAAAAAAAATTGATGTAAACACAAACTAAATCAATAGAAATAAAAAAATTAATGTTTAGAGCAGCTATTTTACCTTCGGTCCGCAGTTTTTTGCAACGTGCCGAATATTACTCGGAATAAAGAGTGAATTGATCATACTGAGGTACTCGTGGATATTTTCCTGGAAAAATGCAGTTTTTCAATGAGTAAGGAATTAAAGAACTAAATTAAATTCTCAACTTGTTGTCATCCGGACCCTTTTCATAGCATCATAGGAAACACAGTTGTAAGATACATGAACATTTCAAAATTTCAAATGAATGTTGACTAGTCAAACTAATGAGCTCTATTGATTTTGGGTTGGCAATTTTAATATAAACAGCTTCAAAAGCTTTACCAAATCAACGCAATAAGCTGCTTTAAATTGGAGAAGGCAACACTCCTCAAGTGCCAACAAATATTGTTATAATCAAAATATGTCTGGTACCTGAAACTCATTGTGCATTAAAAATGTTTGAAAGGATAAAAAACAAGTGGTGAACATGAATATATGTGATATAAATTGATAACAGGAATGGACTACTTACAGATTGGGTTTGACCGCTTTGGGCGTAGGTAGGTTCCGAGTTTGTTGCATGGGATATAGGTGGCGCTGTTGCAGGCACACCCGGAGCAGAAGGTGTCATTCCAGCGAGCCCCTGGTCGTGCTTGGATTCCCAGTAGTTGCGATTCAGGTAACGAGCCAACTGAAAGAGACAACCAAATTGAACGTTTTTCAATTTCATATACCACAACCGATTAAGCTAACAAACTGCTGTGAAGAGGAATTATTTCCTCAAATAGTTTCACAAAACATCCCACTCCCTTCCCCCCCCTCCCCCCTGTCCCCTAAACAACACAAAAAGCCACTTCCAAACCATACAAATCATTTTTGCACCAGTCAATTGTGAACCAAGCTGTTGACAAAACCACTGTCAAACTTTCCACTGCATTTTTTTACAAGGATCATGCAATACATTGAAAGAGTAAAGACGAAACTATAGAAAGAGTGTGGAACAAAAACTTAAAACGACCAAGATTACGGGAGAAAAGCATCAAGAATTCAATTATAAGAAAAAGAGCATAGATTACCTCTGGGTCCAGTTCTTGCTCGAAAGCAGGGGCTGAAGAAGAACTCTACAGAAGAAAGAGGGAATATTGTAATTTTCTGGTAAATCTGAGGGAATATTGTAATTTTCTAATAAATCTGAGCATTACTGAATAGTAGTTAGGTATGGGCTTGGTAGCAACAAATCATATAAGTTACTAGAAATGAAAATTTTAATATCAAGCAGTCATTTATGACAGAACACTGTCAACTGGGAAATTTTCTACAAAAATATCATCATATATAATTCTGGAAAAAAAAAAAAAAAAAGGTTCTCAAATGAATGAAAAAGTAGAACCCATGAGAGAAAGCCTTGGGGAAGTTGTTACCATGTAAACAGGGGAAGTTGTTCTATCAACTTCCTGGAAATGGGATTGAATAATTCTTCATTCAATCGGTGAAAAACAAACATGAAAATGGATTTGGATGGGCTGGGCTGGGGGTTGGGGTCTGTAAGACTAGAGAGTTTTCCGCTCACCTGAGGAGCAGAGTACGTTGAGCTGGGTGCAGATGGAGCAGAGGTCGTGGTACTTCCTTTACCCTTCTCTTTCTTAATCTAACAAAACAAAAGACAACAATGTGTTCGTTTCTATGCTTGAAAGTTACAAGATGCAGACAGATTACAATATATCTCTTAAAGTATGACACACAGAGACACAAACCTACATCAATATCCTAACAAAAGACTCAATGCAAGATTTCTTAACATTAGGTCATTTTCTTCATGTAACTTTCATTTCATGTATTAAACCAGCTGGATGCATTTTGACAACAAAAAAGGAAACAATTACTCTCTACTTTTCTATTTAGATATATTTCCAATTTTCATCCACTAGTCAATAACATCTTTGCTCTTCCAAATTTTCTTGTTTTTTTATTTCATATAATATTTTGAGATCGACGACAGAGGATGAATGTGGAGAAAGTAGAGAGGGGGAGAGGATGACTTACGATGTGTTTATTTTCTGCTTCATCAAGAGACAGAGCGAGGGCCAGCTGCAGTTCCTCTTCTTCCTTCAACTCATCCTCACTCTTCTTTTGAGGCACCTGGGAAAGGTCAGAGGTCATGGCTCAGAATTAATGACTTAAGTCAATGACTGGCCATTGATAAATCATGTCACAGTTGAGAATCGGTCAAAGTGAAATAATTATAACCAATCATTAAGGATAGTGCCTGTATAGTAATTGTTTCTTGAATGCTGAAGAATTAAACTGATAGCAACAACATGCAGGAGTTGATGGCCATAATTTGTAGAAAAGACACGCCAACAATAGTAGTTTGGATGATTTTCAGCTAACGATATACAACAGCCTATTATCTTTTAACAAGAGAATCAAGACACATGCCACATATTTTCTGTTGATTTTCCTTGAGGCACAATTCATAAGAAAGCTCTTTCCTTGACTTCACTGATGGTAAAAAGCTGGCTGATTTTAATTGAAGTTTTCAAACTGATTACCTGCGGTTGCTGTGAGAGGGGGCTATTCAAGTATTCAGCAGGCAGATCATTTTCAGCAGCCCCGCCGGAGGGAGCTCCTTCCGGGCCAGCTTTCCTGTAAATATAAACAGAGTCCCATGTTGTAACACCTTGCTTATTCAACTCTTTTTTGCCATCCACTGACCATGTTCATGTCATCCCAGACATAGAACCACCTAATCACCGAAGTCCCACCAGTTGTGGGAAATGTCCATTTCCTTTGCAAGACGTGGAACTTTGACAGCATCAAGTCAGTAAAATGTTAACAGTACCCTTCAGATGTTATTGACCTCTATTCGCCCTTACAAACCCCCCAAGTTGAGAAGTATGGTAGTACCAGTTCGAGAAGCAATCCCGATTTACAAGCGGCGATGGCATGGTGACGAAGGGGTCACAAGTAACTATACACGATAGGGTTTCACTTAACTACTCAGAATGTGTTCGGGTAAATCCTCGTACTAACGATGTCAAAAGTTTTCGAGTTGCTACCCATCACTACATTTACAAACAGTGCAAGAAAATCTCAGTCTCCAAGGTGGACTATCCCAGAAGCATTTGTAGAAGAAATCATTAGGAACAATTAACGTGTCACACTTTCCATATCATTACAATTCCCTGCTATCAAATTCTCACATGAAAAGTAAGACAAACTAAAATATGCTTTTTAATTTTTACCCCATGAGCTTTCCATGGCATGGATCGCAGACTCGGACCGGTCTCTCGATTCCAAACTTGGGAATGTTGCTCTCCTTGCTGGAACACTTGCTGCAGAAGACCTGACCACAGTGGCGGCAGTGATGCTGTGAAAACCACAAAAAAATAAACATATGGTCCAAAATATATTTTAAGGAAACTGTCCGATAACATGCGAAGAATGGTCTATGATATGACACACATGACTAGAAATATACCCAGGAATGGAAAAAGCAAACTATTCAACAGATATATGCTAAAATATGCAAAAGAATGACCTTAATAAATGAAAATCAAGAAAGTGTTGTTAGCATTGATTTGAATGGAAATCAGGAGGTGTAAATAGCCCTAGCTATTAAAAGATAAATAAATAAATAGCTTTTGTAACAATGAATATGATTGGTCACAGCACTGATAGCTTCCCTACAACAACTTCATAGCAATCGATAGTCTTAAACTGCTCCATATCAAGGGAGCTGAATGTTACAATCTCACTTCTCTGAGAAGAAAAACTGGACACCAGGTTGTATGAGAAGGAACTTCTTTTGTTCATGGAAGAACATTTTCCCTCGGTTATACCCTTAAATTTTTGTTTGACTGTGATGAGGGCGGATGAATCCAGAAATATATGAATATGCATATATAATCCATTCCAGTATTGCACAACAGAGCATTTATAAGGAAGGACACATTATGTAACATCATTCATCTTGTTCTTAAATTAAAAAAAGAAAAAAAGAAGATGGTTACCCTAGTTTGGAAATAGTAAATGGCAAAGATTTATGGAGTTTGCCAGAGTAGTTCACCAAAACCAGATAAACAGCTTTTTTCTGCTGTTTTTTTTGTCAAAGATTTTCAATGAGCTTATCAGCATTGTAGTAGAAAACAATCTAATTGTAAGTCATCAAAGATAGCAGACCCCTGATAGTGACACAAATTATTTAAACCTACACTTCCATAAGTATCACTCACAACCTACAAAAGGTGTTCTTGAACCAGTTAGTGGAAGAATAAATGGATTTGTCAAACTACGTTTCCTACAGAATCTGACAGTAGATTTCCTTACTGTCAAGCAAAGTTTTAACATGTATAAATTTCAATGAGGTTGTTCATTTAACTTTCAATCAAATGTGGGATCAAATCAAAATTGCAATCAAGTCCATCAATGTGTAGTCTAACAGTCAAATCACCAGGGATTACACAATGGGGGGTTTCAGGGCCCTTAAGAAATGTATCAGTCAGAGTAGCCATGGAAACCACAACTTTTGGTCACCAGAGTATAGGGCAGGAAGCTGGGCTTTAAAAACTTGTTAGGATAGTTCATGAGACAGCTGATGATGAGCTCATACCTTCCTCTGAATCACCCCAAATTCTGTCCTACAGTTGAAACAACGATCGCCGTCGACCCAGTCGGGAGCCTGAAGATTAAGAAGAGAGAGATTTACAACTGTGAGGGAAGAAAACGTTTTCTTAAATCAATGTTTGTAATAACAATATGCAAAATTCTGAAGAAAAGCCAGAACTGGAAATATACAATGTACGTAGCAGACTACATTTCATTGTTGAAGCTTTTCTCTTCCATCTGCAAAGGCACAGTTAGCAATCTGAGAGATTATAATATGAAATGTAGGCTAGGTTAAAGTATCCCTTACCCTGAATGTGTGATAGGCAAAGATATATCTGCCCTTGTGGGCGTATGATTCGGAAAGGTAACAAACTTTTCTCCAAGATTTCAACATTTATTATGGTATAATCTACCCATAATCGCCAGCAAAGCATTTTACATAACAATTTCATTTTTTTTCTTTTAAAAATTGAATTTTATTACATAATAATTTCTTTTTAATTTCACTTTACCATACAAAACATTTACACTGCAAATATGCTATATATATACATGCCCTATGATATACATAATTACATACTGATTACCGGCGGCATATATGTCAAAATGAGCATTTGCAGAAGAATTCATGAGATGCAGCTATCATATCTGTTAGCTTATGTGTAATTGCAAGGAAAGCCGAAGAAGCAACCAAGAATTGAATATTTATGAATA
>KN888239.1:22010-57429 GCA_000934455.1 Apostichopus parvimensis | reverse complement strand
AACAAAGGCCCTGGATCCGCCAGTGCCTACTAACCGACTCCATGTAAAACGGAATCAGTGTATGTTAACTCATCGCGAGTTTACGATAGTCTATACCATTGTAAGATGAATGCGGGTGTTAATCTTGGCATCACAAGTGAACATCATAATTAGTCAGTATAATTAATTAGTCAGTATACTTAATTAGTCAGTAGTGGACCACCCGTTAAAGGTTCGCATGGGGTAACGTTTTTTTTAATCTACAGGTATTTGTTTTATGTATTGATTATCCACTTCACTACTATAGAATTAGCGTTACAATGAACTATCAAAATAATGAGCTGCCAAAGGTGTGTCATCACGTGTCATGTAACATAAACCTTAAATTCATTCTTTCCTTGTTTCTTCAATTTACATATACAGTACTGCATATTCATAGTCACTAATTACGTCATGTCTTAATCATGAGATTTATATACAAAAATTGATTTCTCCAAAAGCTCCACCAGACACCAGTTCGTCTAATCGTTCCCTAGGAAAAGAGAATAAAAATATATATATAAAGAGTTGTCAGAAATTTATTGAGATTACAACTTTTGAGAATGACAGTATTGGACAATCGAGTCAGGCCCTCAGTGACCCTCTTTAGTACCTGATACATTTGTTGTCATTACTACGTAATTATTTCAAAGTTAACTGCAATATATGGATACAAATACGATCTGAAATTTGTATATATGGAGGCATAGTATGGTAAAAACTGTGAAATTAATTTTGATTGTAAATTAGTTTATATATTGTAAGACTGACTTGAATATGACAAGGGAGTTGTTATGGGACAACTCCCTGATATGACTTACTTCATAGATTCAGACATATAATGGTGAACAGTTGGCAATGGGAATCCGTTGAAATAGGACCCTACAACAACAGAGTACGCACCCATATCTGGAAAAGGGAAACAATATTCGGTCATAAAACCAAGAAGAAGATATCCCGGGGCAATGTAAATGAAGTTAAAAGCATAACCGGACAGAACGCGCACTCTTTTCTGGACAAGATGAGTTCATACATGTGTCCCGAATAAACCCAACATAGTCGTCGTAGTACCATGGTGAATCCAAATGAAATTTTCGGTGCAAACGTTTTAAAAGTGTTGAGGGGAGTGAGGGGAGGGAGGGGGAGGGAGGAGAGGGAGGGGGTTGCATGTACGTCGTAATAATGCAAGCCCTAGACCAAAGCCATATAGATCCCTAGCGTGAGACTCAGGGCCAAATGAATACGATTGCGGGCGAGACGTCGGCTTTTTGGTCTAACCTGTGAAGTACAACCATTCCCCAGTACTCATTTCAGGAAGTTCACCATTCTCTACGACAAGATCGTCTCTGGCACATGTCTGACCCCAAACTCTGCAGCTCTTCAAAGGAGAGTCCGTGTGTTTCTGGTCGACAGGCTGTTAAAGTATAAAACCAGAAATTCTCATTTTGTGTCTTGATCAACTAAAAAGGGTATAGTGAAAGAGATAATCACGGTTGATGAGTTCATTTTAAACATCTCATTGTTCGATTATCGGACATCCCATTATTCGAATTATCGGTATTTTATAATTATAAGTTACCTATAGATTCATTCTTTACTACATTACATACTAATCACCACAATGACAACTATGGTACTCTATAGCTCAGTGCAGAGAAGATACCGGAACCGCTGATTCTTTAACCTAACATCACTTCCGGTGCACAGAAGTGTTTTGTAAAAGAATTTACCTTGACGACAGGTTTGACATATGGCAGCGCCAGATATACCACAAATGATTGAAACTTCCCATCGTTAATGAAATACTCGATTTCAGGTTCGTCTTTCTCCGGTGATTCTATCCGTTCCGAATCTTCCTGGTTCCTGCTTCGTTTACCAATAATGTTGACAACCAAAGCGGCTGACGGCATCGAAAAATGAGTTCCTGGTTCCGCGAATACTAATACATCATTGTCATCGCCAAATTCTTCTTTGAGACTCTTAGCAATGGTTCCGGCTACCTGTGAAAGGTTTAAATCATTTCATGTTAGACTCTTTCATAAGGGGTTCTCAATATGTGACCCGTGGGCCAAATCCCGCCGGCTAAAGATTACAATTCGGCCCGGGCCAGAAAAAACATCGGGCCCACGAATATGTACTAATCGGGTAGGCCTAAGCAGGTCCTCTATATATCTCTTGATTTGAGCACTCTACCAGCCTATGCACATAGGCCTATTGCTCAAACTAGGCAGGCAAAGAGTGAGCTTTTTGGGGGTTTCGTGCAGGTTCTGTGCTCCAAGTAATGTTTCTCTCTGAATATTCATGAAAACGCCTCTCTCTAGATTGTTTCATGCCTTATAAAAGATCATATATGATCATATATGGACGAAATGATTCATTCATTCATTCAGTTTTATACACGCCACATTATCATATATATAAATATGTAAAATGTTCATCACTTGATGATATGAATGATTGGTAGTATATATATATTTGTAATTGTTTGTATTTCTCTGTTAAGCTCGGGAAAGTTTAGTGGCACGCATACGTTCCACGATCTGCAGATATCGAAGGAAAAAATGGATATGGTAATTTGTAAGCCAAACAATGTCATATTCCCTCACAGACAACGTCTAGGATATACATGGTCATATGTACACCAACCACCCCCCCCCCTCACCCCACCCTTCCCAACCCACCCTGTGGCTACGACACCGCCCAAGAAACAGGGTGTAAAAGGAAATGCACTGTCAGCACTGACCACTTCATGCAGGTACGTATAATTCATTTGCTCAAGTTTGAATAATATTACCTGTATAAGAAAATATTTCTCGACCGTATGATTATATGTATATTTAGGTGTTAGATGTTTCACTCGGTCCCGTCTGAACCAAACAATTACGTACTTATCGGTACTCTAAAAATTGCCAAAACTAACTTTGTCGAATCCCAAGGAGCAGAAATTAGTCGTGGTTGCAGCAGGAAAGCCTCCACCAAGATCAAGGACTTTCATTTCAAAGCCAAGATCACGTGCCTCTGAGAAAACAAGTTTAGCGTGTTTCAGAGAACGGCTATATATATCGGGAGTTGTTATGGCAAGACCGATATGGAAGCTGCCGGGAAAGGAAAATACTTAAGATTAGTTAAATCAATGCCCTCATTGCGATTGCTCATTAATATAGCCAATTCTAGCCATTTTCACTCAAAATAGGAATTACTAACGATCACACACAAACATTGGCCTCCATTTTCTTTTCTCACGAAAAGCATGTTCATTTAACGCTTTATTGAGGAATAATTCCAATTCTTATATTTCCTTGGTCTATAGACAGTTTTTTTTTTCAAATTGGTTACAATCACATAAATTTTCTCAAAATAAATGGCCAACTTGTTTCTTGATGGAATAAAAAATTCCACTAATGAAGTACAGAATTGAAACTTTCTGGATTATAGTTTGATATGAAATATGACTGGCATGTTAGCTATGTTTGATACGCTCACCTGACACCAGTCACTTTAAGGTTTAACTTTTTAGCAATTGCTAAAAGTTTGGCACTGTCCTTCTTGAGACAACCAAAGTTTTCCGGTAAAGCGTCTTTTCTCAGATTTCCAAGACCTCTCGTAGACAAACGTAACAGCAACCTATGTGTTAATGAAAGATGGAAAGAACTACAATAACTATAGATGGCCCTGCGAGCCCAAATAAATTTTCTCTCGTTTCATTCACCGCATTTAAGTATAAATCAGACTTTTCAAACAGTAATGCTTCCTTTTATAGGTATGGAAATCGGGGCACTTCAAACGTGGCACATTAATGCATCCACATAAATATATTGGTATTGATATTAAAGAATTAAGTTGATGTAAGTTGATGTAAGTTGATGTAAGTTGATGTAAGTTGATGTAAGATGATGTAAGTTGATGTAGGCAAGCACGTACTTCATATTCGGTGCGATTTCCTTTATTTTATGGAGTTCGTCTTCGTCATCAAACACAGTAAGATCCACTCCGACCGATGACGCGTACCTAAGATGAGACGGCTGCTTGCGAGGATGTGAGTAAACAATCCGAGACGGGTTTACTCCAAGCTCTAACATTTGTTGAATTTCACCCTGTGTTTTGCCAAAAGGTAACATAAGAAGTAAACACTTGTTAACTCAAGTTAAATGTTTTACAAGGAGCGGGTTAAGAGGGTGTGGTGGAGGGGGGCTGGTGCGGGTGTCTTGACAACCCTTTCAACTTCACACGAAAATAAAACGTTATTAGGATAACGTTGCGTTTAGACCTAATTATAGACCTACTTTACTGCTTTAATATCCTTCAGAATGCATCGTTTGGGTCGGCTACAACGAGGTCATTTCACAAAAGGGACTACCATGACACTATCTCAGCGGAGCGCCACTATTAGTTGGCGCGTAGCGTATGAAGAAAAGTTTGTATGAGCCTATAGGGCCCAGCGCCTACGCGAATCAGTCACTTAACCTGAGGGGTGTGTGTGGGGGGGGGGGGGACATTTGATATTGTATCCATCACCTCACGTCTCCCCACTTTCTGTGGGGAGACGTGTCCCCCGCAACCCCGCCCCCCATAATTGATGGCCTTGCCTTGAAAAATGACAAAGAATAAAAAACGTGCAGGAAAATGTGCTGGATATTCATGCAATATATACGTCAATACGATTTTGTCCAATCATGGATTTTGTTACTAACCTTGCTCGCGCAATCAAAACCGAAGTTCATTTTTGACATGAGGTTAATTAAAGCAGGGTCCCTGTTTGCTTTGACGGCATAACATGGATGGACTCCGGGTAACAGCTGTTTCCACTCATCGACCGTTCTAACAAGGTATCCCAAATCCATCACATAAAACGCATCCTTAGAACTCTAAACGTTAAACATAAAACAATTATAACATGATTAGCATAAAGGAATCGTAATTTATGTAAACAATATTAGACAAATATTACAACATGCATTTAAAGGCTCAGTTAAACCAGTTCGCGGTTGACGTTAATCCGTAATTGACGGGAATTCTCAAATTAATACAAGCCAATTGCGTCGCAAGTTTAATATTATCCTATTATCTAGCTTTCTGTCATCGCTACCAGCCCCCCCCCCCGCCTCTCTCCCCCCATCCCATACCATCCCGTTGCCACACACGGTACCCAACGCTAACCTGCTATTATGGACTACGATGGAGTATGGCGCTGGACTGTCCGTTTTGTAGTGTAGTTTAGCAGCTGAATGTATTAAGCCTAAGTCGATGAAGCTTCATAAGTTCATATACAAATTTATTTAATCATAATTATAGTCAATCATACACAATGAGATAGCTTAAACTGTACTGTTGAAAGAATAGTCCAGACCAAAATGAGAACTTCAAACAAAACAAAAATTAATATGACGAAAAATTAACCCTAATGTCAAAATCCCTTCGCTATAGCATTTTTGACTTCTAAGCTTATACAAATTTTGAAATGTGATTATACTGCAAAAGTGAACCATCCAATTATAAAGATAAACATAGGGTTTGTAGACAATGTGGGAATGGTATACGTTCATGTACTGTCAACAATACGAGATACGCAATACGATACACAGGGTTATCAGCTAAGAGTATAGTGATCTTCTCTATATCAAGTTCATATATTTAGTTGGACTATCCCTTCAACAATTTAGCGCACGGTACTCAGGAATAAACTGTTCAATTTGGGTAAAGAAACATTCATACTAGTACCGTTACCATGGTTTCAAGTGTTTGGGAATGGTGCCTACTGAAAAAAGTATCCAAAATGACCGAACTTGTCACGAGCGAAACTTGCCCCCACTCGAACTTTTCCCCCTCACCGCCCCCCCCCCCCAGGAAAAAGTATTGTTACGCCTCCTTTGGTAACACTAGCCTCACATAACTGTTAACACATCCAACCAAAGGTGAACTCACCTTGTAAAGAGACGTCTCTTTGGTACATCTTCGGATGACGTCAATCATTGCGTCATCATCTTTATAAACTGAAAAATGTCGGTCCATGATGTGACGATGTCGAGCAACTAAGTTCAACTAAACTATGTTTATATATTATATGAACTTATATATGTATTATACATATACATATATTACTTGGAAAACAATATCGCATATGTATTAGTGTACATCCGAAATGTACGGTGGCTTAATAGGGACATAGGAAAGAAAACAATTGAGATAAAAAGTCAAAATTTTGACTTTTTAAGTCAAACTTTTGAGATAAAGGTTAACATTTTGAGCTAAAAAGTACACATTTTGTGATAAAAAGGCAAAATTTTGACTTATGAGATCAGGTGATTTCACGTGATGTATCTTTTCATGTCAATCATCATCGAAATCAGTATTTGGAATATGTTAATGAGCTAAATCGATGATAATTATGTCGATTTAAATCTTCATATCCTAATATATAAATATCCTAATATGTAGCAATTTCAATTTAATACAGCTACCTGCAGGGGAAAGCCTTTCATTTGATCAAAATATCGCTGATTTTGTTCAGAATGTCGTAACACCATTACTACACCATCAAAAGGTTTTGATTAAGACTTAAAACATTTTAATAATGTCATTAAAATGTTTTTACCAAACTTTTGTCCGGTGTACTAAAACTGTTATTAAAATAACATTACAACGTTTTAAAGAATCTTGTATAATACAGAATGATAACATTTTGAAAACATCGTCAAAATGTCTTCTTAAAAACTAAAAAAAATTTGATGATGTTATTAAATATTTTCAGCAAAACATTATGCTTGATGTTGTAAAAATATTATTAAAATGTTTTTAAAAAAAAAAATGTATCATTTGAAGAAAGTACTAAATAAAGAGTAAAGAGTATCAATTGTGCAAATTTCTTTAACTTTAAGGCAATGCCACCGTCGGATTCAATGACATCATCAACTCCGGATATATCTTCTATGGAGGCCGCCATTTTGTATTATATACGGAAGCCTTACATGGTTAAATCCAGAGCCGTATATACGGCTCTGGTTAAATCAATGTATCTTCGCCTACTTGCACTAATTGAAACTGTTTTATTTGAGAATATGGCAAGATATGGTATCCTCTACCGTAGAATTGAGAGTTGTGCAATGACAGCACTGTGTATACGTTGCTTGTGTTTTCCGTAGTGTGCGTTGCTTCCTATTTGTTGTTCTGTCATCAAGGGTAAAGGGAGGGTCTAAGGGGAGGGTAACCCTACCCCTTGAAGAAAAGTGGGTGCAACTACAAAATGCGAAATGGTGCCCTATATTTGTAATCAGTTTTGAAACAATGTTGGAAAATGTCGCAAGCAGTAGTCCCTCTGGCCATGTATGAAAGACTCACCTATATTTATTTCTATTGTATGTACGCAACGCTTTAACTGTTTATCGTTCAACTGAAATTGGGGGAAGTTTCTTCTAGCATGAGTTCGTCCAACCGTTGTCTGAAGGATAAGGACATAAAGATGAATAAAGAAAAAGAATGGATGATAGCCGACTGTTTGATATTTAATGCAGGGAGCGAAGAAGTAGTCTCACTGGCGGATACCGCTTTGTACAAGTTTTTATTCAATCTGAAGTATTCCAAACAAAATAAAGAAAAATAATCAAGATAATCTTTTATGAATGGCGCCATCACTTTGCAAACTTGTCGCGCCGTAAATCTATCCGCGTTCTTAAACAAATAACACATTACACAATTGCCTAGCCAACCCGAAAGTAACAAAACTAGTGATCTGACCTTCCATAATGCATGCACCCTCCGCATCCACACACACACAACTGCGCATATAGGTGCGTAATCCTTCTGAACACGAATCCAAATAAGAAGCCACACCAGCTTCCACAGAATTGTGTTCTCACTGAATGACATCTACTCTCAGCACAATATGTTATACAATTTATACAGAGACCATGATAGTTTATTGCGTTTGAAAGAGCATGTTGAAATATGTCCAACACACGGACATAAATAAAACATAATAAAACGCGGACATGTTCAAGTTTTATTGGAGAAATGTGCAGTCACAGAATATCAGGAATCGATATGGACATGTGAGGAATTTAACTATAGTTATATATATATATATATATACTTAAAAGATGCCTTGATACAAAATTAAGAGTCCATCAGTAACTTAATTACGATATAAATGAAATGGGGGTATAAATTATGTGGGGGGGGGGGGGGTTCAAACGTCGTTGAGTAAAATGTTTCATTTGAAAATATCAACTCAAGATCGGTACCGTGTGAAATTCTACATGTTTTTCAGATTTCAATATATAAAGCAACACAAATACTGAAGAAATCGATGGTACATGCTTAAAATGATTTCTCTCTACGATGTCTTAATAATGACGTGATTGATGGATGCCAATGTATCAAGAAAACTACGGTGTGCTTTCTTACAGTTTATGATTAGTGGACGTCGTACTTCGCTAATTAAGAATTTTTTTTTTTTAATTATGTCTTATAAAATATGGACTGGGGATTCTCAGGCGCGTTCGTGTAATTTGGTTTCCTCCAATGTGCACTGTTGACTATTTAGTATAATACTGTAGCTGAAAGGGTGCTTCGACAAGAAGTTGATCCAATCTAGTTCTATGATACAATAGAAAATAATAAGGCATTTGCATTTTGATTTGGGTATGACATCGAGTAGTATATGTGAACTTATTATCGTGTTTGTATAGCATTTAGTACATGTGGTTATCATTATGCCAATCATCATTTTTAGCTTCAACTTGCAATGATACCCTTCAAAATATCTTCTTGCAGTATTTGTGGTTGACTGCTGAAAGACTCGGACGAGATGGAAAGATGGAGTTGCAAATATCACCACGCGTTTAAATATAAATTTATTTACATTAACATACCAAGTTATCTAAAAGCAAGCTAAATATTGTCACCAAGATATATGGGTAGAAAAATAACATATCATTAAATATGGTCCACAGTAGCATAAGTGTGTAAAAGATTACAGAATTGAATTATGTCGCTCATTTGACCAGTAACAAGTAAATCAGGAACTTTATTAAATAAAAGATCCGATACAATACTAATTTACTTTTCAATGTTACGTCAAATCTGAGAGAATGGTAAAACTTTTTTTCGTGTAGCCTACTCTTAATGAGCACATTGCTATACATTCAAATGATCCAATCGTAGAGTAGTTTTAGCCGAAGTTCAGTATATTCAATAATATAAAAAAAAAACTTACTTGAAGGATTGTGTGATGAATCGATGAACGGGATGTCGCTGAAAACCATTAAATGTAGTTGCTAAGGCGGAGGAGTACGAGCCTTGATCTGAGGGAGAAATAGTATGGAATTTCCTGAGTTAGCTATTTGGTACGTTTACACGTTGATGGAACTTAATAGAATATTACATGTATTTCATTTACCAACCACTGTGTCTCATGTTTGCCAAGTCAATGGTAAACGACATTAGCGACTATATATGTTCAACAATTGATAAAATAAGAGTATATAGTCGCTTCAAGTTGTGGTACATATTTATCAAGAAGGAATGTGAATTTGTTACAACTCTAAGTGTAGGACTAGGATGGTACACGCCGGACCTAATTAGACTCATTCAAAGTCCGACGGGCACAAATCCACAAATCCGCAAAGACGATTCGAAGTTGGACTGGCTCTCGTTATTGACCGTGTTGTATAAAGGGATCCATTACCCGTGAAAAATAACCAGTCACCAACATTCATTTCCGGAAGTTTACAGTTCTGAACAATGACGTCATTTCCTGCACAAGACTGCCCCCAGATCCTACACGTATGACTCGGAACGTTTGCATAAATTTGTGCAACGGGCTGATGATCAAAATAGTATAAGAAGAAGATAAGATAAACTGTTTGATGGAGCACGACTTCTGATTTTTTTACTATAATATTTATAGATATAACATATCTTTGAAACAATATTTAATCTCTCACATTGTTCTTCTACGTCACACAAGTCTTCTTCCTGTTTGTCAAAAGTACAGTTACCTATTGTTAGCAACCAAATTGATTGTTGTTATTTACCTTCACTACGGGCGTTATGTCTGGTACAAGGGCATATTTCAGGAATGAAGAGAATATCCCGTCGTTGATAAAATAGTCAAACCCCATTCCACTTTCGTCTGACATCAAGTCCCTTTTGGACGCTTTGCGACGCTTGCCAATGATGTTAGCGACCAACACGGTAGACGGCATAGCGAAATGTAAACCTGGTTCAGCTATAACTTGGAACGTACCATCATTACCGAACTCGTTATCTATGCTCGTACTAATGATATTTACTACCTAGATAAGACAAAATAGAAACAAATAATATTTTATTTACTACTGAAATCTTCAATTAAAGGAATTTCTTATTTCCCGATAAAGGTAAGGTTTTAAAGGCAGTGGTGGCACCAGAAGGGAGGGGTGATCATACAGGCGCACGGGGGGATGTCCCCCAGCCATTATGATTGCTCTCGCGCTCCCACTTGACTGTGTGATAGCAAACTTAAGTTCCTTTGTACCAACATAAATTTACCCATGATGTACAGTCACTTTCACATTTTTTTCGCCTCAAACTTGCCGTCCACACCCCTCTCCAACCCGTTGGAAATTTTGTTTTTTATATATAGATCAACATACCTCGTTAAAGTCCAATGTTGAGTAATTGACAGTTGTTTTCGCTGGGAATCCTCCACCAATATCGAGTATTTCAAAATCAAATCCCAGAGCTTTTCCTTCCGAGAAAATGTGTTTAGCTGCTTCTGTTGCGCGTGCGTAGACTTCAGCAGAGTCCGCTGTTGCACCCAGGGATCCAACATGAAAACTAAAGGCATAAAAAGGAAATTGTATTGCCAAATTGCTTGACTGTTTATACCTTGCTTAAATATCGGGTATTGTTTTGTTCCACATCGAGAACTGTTCCTTGAACAAAATCACATACTGCAGAGGAATTGCGGTATATATATACGTAAATAATTCGGCTCTTTGTGGTGAATCTCTCGATTAACATTTAAATCTCCCACCATGCACAACCTGCAGTCTTAAAGTTTGTTCCCCAGCTTTGTAGCCTACGAAATGGTCCCTGAGGCTTCCAGATTTCATTAACTAACTAACTTATATATAACTTATTTTTAAAAAAATTAATATTTGAAGATGATTGCTTACCTGACACCTACAACCTTCAAGTCTAAATTTTTTGCTAA
This sequence comes from Apostichopus parvimensis, assembly GCA_000934455.1. Lineage (NCBI taxonomy): Eukaryota > Metazoa > Echinodermata > Holothuroidea > Aspidochirotida > Stichopodidae > Apostichopus > Apostichopus parvimensis. The sequence continues at coordinate 46,217 of KN888239.1, read as the reverse complement.
TGTCAGAAGTTGAGAAGTCTCACTGCGTGGACAACCAAATTTGTCTGCCATTGGACCCGTGATACTATCTGTTAAACCTTTGGTACATAGACGAAGTAGAAGCCTAGAGATACAAAAAAAAGAAAAGAAAAAGAAACGCTCTCTATTTCTGTGATATCACCAAATTAATAACAAGTTTACGATATCCGAGTTTCACCTACCCCCCCCCCCCTACACCCAAACCGGCTACACAAGCTGTAATAAGTAAATCATACATCACCTTGTCAATTAGTCAGCCATTACATGTGCTTAACATAATTTCTTCGCTCCCGTCCGATGTTAGGGCACCATGAAGTATACAATGCTCTGCTATTTTATTCTGCAATACGATAGTCAATGAACTACTTAACACATTGCAACTGAACTTTTTTTTTCTGCAATACGATTGTCAATGGAGTCTACTTAACACATTGCAGCTGAACTTCGGGTGTCGTTTAATGGAGTTTTGGTTTTCGAGATGAAGGGGAAAACAGAGATAGGAGATTCAAGGAGTAGAAAGGGATATCTATAGTTTCCGTTGTATTTTTTATGTTATTTCCTGTTAATTATGTTAAATATAGACAGTGCTATTACCGTACTACAACAAACACACCTTATGATTATAAAAAAATAATAATATGGTGACGGGTCTTTTATTTTCTTCACCAAAATATGTTCTTTCCATACCTCATATTTGGTGCAATTTTCTTAATTTTGTAAAGTTCATTCTCGTCGTCAAAAACCGTCATCTCAACCCCAACTGCGGCGGCGTATTTTAAATGTGATGTCTGCTTATGGGGTTGAGCGTACACTATCCTTGAAGGTTGAACGTTTAGGTTTAGTATTGTCTGAATTTCGTGCTAGGATGAAGACAAGATCTTTGTTACGAGAAGTCACACAACTTAGAGAATAAGTATACGTAAACCCAGGGGCGTAGCCAAGGGGGCGAAGGGGGCGACCGCCCCGCCCCTTTGAGCATATTTTTTAAATTTAATTTTTTATATCGCTAGTAATTTCAAAATAATAAAAGGTTAGATGCAACTTACAAGGCCTGAAAAGTGTTATTTCCAGCGATCTGGGAGGCAATTTCTGCCAAAATTTTCTTGTACGCTTCGCGCCAACTCATGGTGGCACTACGCTTAGATAGTTTCGCCCCTCCCTTGGCAAATACTCGCTACGCGCCTGCGTTAACCAAATAACTTGATCCAGCTCTCACCAACAGCTCCCCTTACACCGATATTGTAACGTATAGGCTACCCTGCGTGTTATGACAGTGTTACATTTGAGATATCACAATTAAGTCCCTTCGTTTATTCGAAAGAAAACGATACCATGCACACATGTACTGGATGATGGGCGATTTATACTGTCTGCTGTGTAGCCTATAACAGCAAGGAATACAGGGGTGTATGCAGTAAAGGCGAGGGTATGGCGCTGTGATCACTTGAAGTTGAAGTCGATTCCACCCCCTATTCCCAATTCCCCAAGTGAAATGTTGCATTCTGCGGCATATTTTGCGTATAACGTAGATCTATATATAGGTCTACAATTAGCAAGGTTATATGCTAGTAACATAAACTACAGTTAAAGTTATCTTTGTGATTAAAAGGATGGGGGTGGGTGGACTATAGGCTACGTGGTCACCACCTCATCCATGCCTGTAACACTATAGCCTATAGGCATACACATGATCTAACCAAAATGTGTAGAAGCTAAGGAGGCAAAATAGCTTCCGTTCATAGACACATGGAGTTTGAAAATGTTGAATACATTAATGAAATTTCCAGACCAATATATATATTTGGGTTTCATCGTTTTCAGTAAAATTTCGCTCATTTTATAACAACCGAAAAGTGCAATCAATTAATCATGGGATAACGACGTGATCTGCCGTCGTTTAAAAATGGAAAACTTGGTCCGTGATATATAGGCTATTCGTAAAGTTTCTGAATCTGCTAAAATCATTATGATAATTGTATTTTGAGAGTATTATGTTCACGTCTATCTGTTTATAGTCATTTTTCTGAGTCATGAGAACGCAATAAAGAACAATATCTATCTTTTATGCATATATGCAAACATATAACGTTGTGACGAGATACATTACAGAGGACACTGTTCAAATTACCAAGCTAGCACAATCAAAACCAAAGTTTATTTTGGCAAATATTTGAAGAAGTACAGGATCTGGGTTTGCCTTGACTGCATAGTACGGATAGACTTTAGGTAACAGCCGTTTCCATTGATCCACCATTTTGACTTGATATCCCATGTCCATCACGTAAAAAGCATCGTCGGAATTCTGCGATTAAAGAGATGCAAGAAATAAAATTAACAGAGTTTAGGAAATATGTTTTGTTTTTTCTTCTTTGTTATTTAATGAAGCTCAGAACCACGAACTGCATTTCTCATGTAATTCAACCAGTTATCAAAGTTTATGTATATACTGAAGAATTCCATAGCCTTCTAAGTGTGGATTTAATGGACTGAGTTTAAAATTATCATTCGGGATTCAACGCCCCCAGGACCCCTCTTTTATTTAGTTCTTAATTGGTTCGCCTTTGATGCTTCCATAAAGGTTCATGCATATAACCATGGAGGTAAAAACAGTTTTTACCTCCATGATATAACTAAATCAGTTGGCAGAATTTGGAAAGTTGGCCGGCCATAGCTTTAAAATCCTGTGCAATTTAGTATCTAGCCTACCAGTACCAGTTAGTTCCAGCATGGAGGTAACTCCATGGTTCCAGCTGGCATGACCATGATACTCGCTTACCTGGTACAGAGATCTTTCGTTTATCAATCTTCGTATGACATCAATAACCTCCTCTGTATCTTGACAAACAGTAATAGAATTCTCCATTCTTCACGAGGTTTACCTAATCTTCCAATTCCGATCTCCCGGTAATTCAACACAGCTCACACTGTCGTACATAAGGTATAGATATGCAACTTATTTGTGTACCGATAACCATGCAGACATGTGTACTTATCGCGTGCATTATAACCATATACAAAGCAGGTATATAGGCTAAGCGAGAAGAATATGCTGTCAAATTAAAGGTCAGAATATCTGATACCAAAGTTCATTTCGTGTCTGTGCAGCGACAATGCGACATCAATCTCGCCGAATGATGTATAAGTGCAATTATATACAGTTCTTTCTGGAAATAACATGTATATTTATACAAATTGATACTCGTTTAGTGCGGTGAGCGCAGCAAGTAGGCCTACTAATGGGTCATAAATGCCGGGTTTTTTAAAATCTATTTTAACGAAGTGCATTAAAGAGCGATATCAATTATATGGAATTGACTTTCTACTAAATTTTATTTAAATAAACTAAAAACGCACCTCATCATCAGGCAGTTCTACTAAATGTTGAAACATTTAATTTCAGCTTTTGATTTTCTTATGTTTCAGCAATGTTTCATGCCATTGAACGATTTACTCCTCATTTTTTACATATATGAAAAGCACGCGTTTAACCACTTTTGTAATGGAAAGATAATTTATAAATTGCTATCTAAAAAGTTTTGTTTTGTGGAGAAATTAAGAAAACGATGTGACTAGAGAGTCCCCATGCTGCAGTTTGATTCCTCAAATAAAGATCACATGTTCCACTGCCCTTCGAAATGTGTGGCCCTCCTCCCCTAACGCGAATTAAGGCAAGATATGTATTCCGCACCCGAGTCCACATACCCGACGCTTTCGGGATATAGATCTATCGTCTAGCGTAGGGAATCATTGGATACATCGAGTCAGTTTAGATTGACCAGATCAACGGATACAAGAACCATTAAACTAACACTGGTATAGATTCGCTGTCAATGGTCCCTGTAGTTAAAATTTAATTCATCAAAATGCAATCATTCTGCCCATTGCCAGATACATTATTTTGCAACCCATCATCAAAATTCCTTACTTCGCCTGACAAAACCTAAAGATGCAGAATTCGTATTCAACTTCACCCTCCAGTAAATCGTTTTCAAAGTTACTTAATTGTAAGGTTCTTGAACACACAATGACAATACTGTGAACAACAAACCAATCTTCTCATGAATCACACTATCAAGTCAGAAAAACTAGTTACAACGTAGCTAGTGTTTGAAAATGAAAAAGTTTCATATTACCAATGCACAATGTTTCTTAATCTTGACTTTCAAATACCTACTACACAATGTCCAATGTAGGGAACATATCAAGCCAACCCGTTTATGTACTCACTGGGGTCAGGTTACTACAGGTTAAGTTTGAAATTGATATAGGGTTCTATGAAATTTGTCTTAAATATGCATGCCGGCAAGATTCTGTTGTCTGTTAAACTCAAGGGACGGTTGCTCTCCTATTAGCCATTAGCATTCTGGTACTTTGCATGTAAGACCCATTAACTAATGGCCAATGGCTACTTGTGGATGACTTCCCCTAAACCACCTGTTTATTACAAGAAACAGCTGTAAAACTGATGCTTTTCCTTGTAGCAGCTGGGTTTTTTTTGGGTGGGGGGGGGGGGGTCTAGCTGGTCCAATTCAACAGCTCCAGTTTACACAATTATATAACTGAGTACCAAACATACTTTCAGATTGTTATCTTATTATCACAAAAGGCATTTGAAGTGAACCCGTATAACATCAAAGGAGTACTGTAAAATACTCATTACCAATTACAATTGCAGCTATTTTATAGTACTGAGAGTGAAAAACAAAACTAATTCCCTTATTCACAAAGACTTTGGTTAAAAACCTCCTGAATTAATCTAGTATGTCATTAACCGGATGAAAGATGAAACATTTTAAAAGTCAACAAACGCTCAACTTGCAACAAAAGATGACTCTCAATAAACAATTTATTTATTTATTTCTCTATTGGCTTCCAAGTATATGCTTAGAGTCAATATAACAGAAACAAACAGGATATCGCTTCTCTAGACTTCTAGCTATTCATTTAACCAAAACACAAACCAGAATGCAAAAATGCATTGTGGTTTCGATGATGTAACGAGCAGTTATCTTCATGAATCTGCCGTAATGTAAAGTGATGGTGTACAACATACTTGATCTAAGTAATACAGTGAAAAGCAGTGTGATGTGACAAACAATAAATTCACAATGACACAGGTGGTGCTGAAATGACCATTGACCCCAACAACAGGCTTCTTGTACTAAATATGATAGATACATCAACGTTCTAAATATGACATATGTCCTTGTTGAAATATTGTGTAAAACATGATTTTCACACTTTTGACCCCTGGTGAACTCAAACGACCATTGACCTTCACTTACAACATTAGGCTTCTTGTACTCAATGTGGTAAAATTATATACCAAATATGTGATCTAGCTTCCTTTGCGATACTATGTTTAGGAAGGTGTGTTAGTGTAGAGAGACAAGTAAATGTGAAGTAAATGTTTCGGCATATATGTACTTCAAATGACCTTTGACCTCAACCAGAAGCAATAATAGGCTCCTTAAATTTGATATGGTACATCTACAAACCAAATATGAGATCTGTCCAAGGTTCCCTTCATGCAATATCATGTTTACAAGGCTTTCACTATTTGACCAAGTGACCTTTGACCTCCACCTAAAATAATAGGCTTCTTGTACTCAAAGTGGTACTTCCACACACCAAATATTAGGTCTGCCCAAGCTTCCCTTATTCAGATATAGTGTTTACAAGGTTTTCACAATTTGACCCCTGGTCACCCCATTCACAGAAATCAATAGGCTTTCTTGTACTCAATGTGGTTCTTCTACACACCAATTATGAAATTGGTCCGACCTTTCCCTTCTTGAGATAGCATGTGTCACAAATGCACACACACACACACACACACACAGAAGCCGTCATGAATGCAAAGGTTATGATTATCATCAAAACCAAAAATCGCTTACACTTTATAGAAAGTACTGATGTCAAATGTCTCTTAACTTTTAAATGCCATCAGTGAAAGCCTGAATTGAAGAATTCCTCGAGAAGAGAGCTTTTCGTTTGTTTGTCTATTGAGTCGGACTCTTCTATTCACACCATACATTCCCATTGTATCTTGGGTTCAAATATGATATCAGTACTCTTCTTAACGACGAAATAATAGCTAAAATGTTTACAACAGTAAATGCCCCTAAAATTAGAATCCTTGATACTCTTAAATTAAATTAAATGGAATGAAATGTCATCTGGCAAGAAGAGAACAATAATGGTTTCAGCAAAGTTACTAGAATCGACTTTTGGAATAAAAGGTTCTATGATAATGAATACATTTTGAAATCCTAAAAATACATGTTTGCAGGTTTGTGGGTAAATACTGGAAAGAAAATTCTCACTACAAGAATCGATTCAGTTGTTTCTTTTTTTCATCATCAATTTAAGAGCACTTTTCCCTCTAGAACTATTTTCGCTGTTCCTGATAAATCGACTCGTCCGTCATCTCTCATCTTAATTTCCAGATTCCCACCTCGTGCTGAGCATTGTCGAGCTGTAATTATGAATGTAAAACGCAAAAATGAAAAAAAAAAAAGGAATGTAGTATAAAAATCTACAATAACACATAATATTGAATAAATTCTACTACACATACTAAATAGAGGTATCAATTATGAAATGAAAACTTTTAAATATTGCAATTAATATATAATCAAAATTCAAAGAAAGTCTGTCAATTCAGTGTAACATGAAAGGAACTTAAGCAATGTTAGTTTTACTGGTAATGGACAGAAGTACTGTTCAATAACTGTATGATTCTAGTATGCAGGACCACACAGCAAAGTGGAATTAAACTGTAGTCACAGTGACTATAAAGAATGCATAAAAAACTGAAACAAATCAGAATAAAAAAAAGTCTTTAAAATTCTGTACGCTAGTAAGACATCATGTCTCATCTGTTTCGATGTACAACTCGCAGCTTCCCAAGTTTCAAACTGCTGACCATTTTAATGACATTTGATAAACATGATGTCACTTTAAAATAACGAAATACAGGCAAAAGACACAGTCTTTCACATTTTGAAGTAACACTTTTGACATTGTTAAGTTATACAATTTTTATTTATTTTTTTTTATTTGTGTGTGCAAATTACCACAACTGTCACTAAAAAATGACCCAATTTTAGCAATTAACAATAGTGGGCCAAAGCAGCAATTCCTTTATACTGAGGAATTGCATTCCAGAGATAACTTTGGAAACATTTCCTATCAATGTTCATAGTAGTTTGTCACACTATCTGACATCTCATCATATCGTTAGGATATTAACTACACTTTCACAAACATTACCACAACATGTCAATGAGTACAGTCTAATTACCTAGGTGATTAGTAACAGATAATAGTTAAAGCTAAAGGAAAGCGTCCCAATGTCACAATAATTGATATTTATTTGATATTAATATTCAATGCCACAATTTGGCCAATAAATGACGTTGTCAAATAAGATTTCGGCAAATTGTTATTCACTGCCGAAGATGTTACTTCAAAGAATACATCGTCGATGTAATATTGGTAATATTTTCCTATAAATAAAATCTGCTAGTTATCTAGCAGTCTTCAGGTGCACAAGTACTCAAACTAGAGTTAAACAGCATTTACTCACCATACATTTCCTTCTTTCCTAAAACTTTTGACCAGTAAGGTGACAATACTGTGTGTGCTGCACCTATATATCACACAGAAAATGAAAATGTTATAATTTGGGTGTAGGGCAGAAATCTAACAATATAACGTTGTGCAAATGTATGAAAATGAATTCAGAATTTAAGGGAAATCCAAATGCAATGGTTATTTGCCAAGGTGTGCAATTCAAAGATCCCATATGCTACATTTACCACTACACCAATCCATTATTACTACCCGTTGCAATATTAGACCATGAAAACAGTTCCGGAATGTGAAGTACTTTAATAACAAAAGGATGAATTTGAATCCCTTGTGATTGTCAGCTGAGCAGATCACGTGTTCACGAAAGCACAAAGGCCCACCAAAGATCATTCACGACAATGTCACCAAAACTCTACAGGTAAAAGGCAAATGATTTGAGTAGTAGAAAATCTAATTTGCCACGGCTGATAGTTACAGTGCTTTTAACCAAACCTGTGATTGGCTTTCCCATCAAACTACAATGTCTTCACCATGTAAAACGGAGTGACAGGTATCCATTCAGCGTGCTTCAAATCACTGACAAAAGTCCTGTATGACTTAACAATACTTTGCATTTACACTGGTTTAAGATATGGCCCTAATTGTTGCAAAATAGTATGGTCTTCCACTTGAATGTCATAAACTTAATGAGACTTCTTTAATACCTGTGACTGGATCTTCATCGATACCATTCCATGGAGCAAAGTATCTAGAGATGAAATCGTAAACTCGGCCATTTTCATCGACTGCTCCATTCTCTCGGCTTCCTCTCAGCGTGATGATAACACCCATGACCTCACCTGTCTTGTAAGCAGCCATCATCGCTGCTGGATTGGGTGACATCTTCTCCAATTCCTCTCTGTCAAATTAGATTTGAAAAACAAAAAAATTAAGTCTTGTTCATGAATGCTGCTCAGTTAAAATTCCAGCATATGTCTAAAAATATTTATACAATTTAGTGATTTTTGAAATGGTCCTAAACTGTCATAAATCATAGCTTTCGAAATGAAAACGGGAAGAAAATGATACATATCTCTGAGACATGTTACAGATTGCAAAGGATCGACCACTTAATCTACTCTTTTAAACTGGAAAATTGCTACTCTCTGTTGTGACTTCAAGGGCTGTTGTCACACCTTTGATGAAGTCAAAATTTAAAAAAAATTGCACTCAGCATTGAGTTAGGCATAATCCTTCCTGAGTCAGTAAAATTAAGTTTAGTCATTGACAACATGATTCAGTAAATAATTCCTTCGAGTTCTGTTCTGAATTACCCAAAAGCTTAACTTCCTACATGAAATTCTATATATTTATACCTTTAGAAATGAAAATTGTTACTATATAGATGCAAAAATTTGGCACAATTTTCTTCAGTAACCAGATATAGTCACCAATAGATGATCACTTTGACAGGATCTGATTGAAAAGTGCAAACCAGTTGATGAGATAATGCAAAATGGAAAATGGAAATGTGAGAAGTCCTCCATTTATGGTTTTCCAGTGGAAGAGCAATGAGAAAATAAGCGTCTCATAATCGTGAAAATCTGAAATCGTTACCATTGAACAATGCAAATGACTTAGCCATATCAGATAAGGCCATGCATGAGTTCTTCTTGAAAATACATGTGCATGAGAGAGCTATGTTTATATTATGATCCAACCCTCCAAAATAAAGGGTACCTTGTACACGAATCAGGTACTCGGAGAAGAAGCTCCTTGTTTGCACCGGGTGTGTACTGTACATCAAAGGGTGAGGCAGTGTCCAGAGTAATCTAATCAGTAACAGAGATAGAAAAGTACGAGTTAAATCATATACTTCAAAGAAGGACAAGGTACCTGCGGACGGACGGGTGCAAGAGGACGAGCAGTTTTCTGGTAGAAAGTGAATATAACGTTTCTGCCAGCTTGGAATGATAATCTCCTAGTGTTATCTGAAAAAAACACAATTTTTTTATTTTTTATTTTATTTATTTCCAGTATAAATATAAATATTTATAAACAGGACATCAAAATAGAGTATACGTAAAAGGAAAATATTAATTTAAAATGTTAGTGTACAAAAAAATATATATATATATATAAAAAACGTACAAGTGCAGCTGTCTACAATAAATTATCCAGATTACCATTTTGTAAATAAATAGCAGCACAATGAATAAAACTATTTCTATACACATTCATTCTGAATTTTGGTGTTATTGCTTTGTTTCAATACACAGCAATTAATTTTGAACACAGTATGAGAGATGACAAATTAAGGTTTGCCATCAGCCTAAAAACGTTTGCAAATTCTGAACAATGAAAATCTCCCACTTGGTATATGTTAGAACCTCTAATATAGCCAACATACACAGGAACAGTAAATATAGACTTTGCACAAATTGGAGTTGACATTGAATGTAACTTTGAAACAAACACACACTGCAAAATGGGTATGACAGGCAAAGGGATCGTTTTTCACAATCGATCATATTTCCTTAACATGCAAATATTTAATACATAAAAAAATGTAAGAATTGCAACTTACCTCGATTAATTTATCAACACCTTTGGGAACCTGCAAGGATGAAGAAATAAAATACAAAAATGATCACGAAAGGATAAAATAAGAGACAATAATGGCTCATAAAGTAACACTTTCCTCAATTGTAAATCACTGGTCTGTGTTTGTTGATTCTTCAGTTAAAAAAATTCCACATATTGCAGTTCTCTTAATTGTGAAATGTATTCAAATTTACTTTAATATAAAGTAAATATGAAGAAGCTTGTCCTATGATGTGATGAGAAAGAAGTTTCAATTTTCAAGTGCTAGTTAAGATCCCATTCAGTGAAATGCCAAAGATCTGAGTTCCAAAATATTATTCTGGAAACTATAATGTTTTGTGTGTTAGGTCAAGAAACAGCCTTCAAAAGTTCTAGGTATAACTGAGTCAAATTTTTCGAAAGAAGGATCGTCTGAATAAAGCTGTGTCATCATAAATCAAAAGAGTTGACCACAATGCAAGCTGTTGTTTTATTTACAAAATACACGGTCAATGATCCTGTTGAAAAGGTCAAAACCTGAAACTAGACAGCAAAACAACTTTAGGATTCTTATCCTTTTACTACTCTCGATGTTCATCACCAACCTTATCGCTGGGAGGATTCTGAGGTAAAGATATCGTGATTCGGTCTGCCGACCTTTTTGCAACAAGGTCACCACTCTTTGTCTTGAAAGTGAGTGCGTCGGATTGATTTCCTGTGAAATAAAATATTAATATAGTACATAAGGAGGCATAAAGGTAATCACATTAAAGTATTTTAGTACATACAGTACTGCACCTGAGCTAAATTCCCTGTCAGAGTGATGACAGGTTAACTACAATAACATTATTACGATTATTAAAACTTGACAAGAGCAAAGAATGAATTTGTTGTTGTTATTGATTTAATAATTACATAATGATATATTAGGTCTTTCTTCTATTGGTTTATATTGCCATTTCATGTACAAGGAATGAACATATTGTATTCACGTCTGAGGCTCAACAGGTGTCCTTTGTTACTTTCTTCCATTTTTTACAAAGAAGTATCTCTAGCTAGCTCTTAATATTCGATGCATAAGCTTCTGAGAACACAAATCATCATATTTTTAAAGCATTTTGTGTTCCACACAGAAGTCTGACATTAAGCAAGGTGTATAACCATTTGTATTAAAATAGATCATAACACATATTATAATTGTCTTTTATCAGTAGGTTATATAGTAAACAACAGTTTCATTTTCTGACAACTTACCTGAGCAGAAAAATAAAACAGCAGCTGAGGCGACTGTAGCATGACCACAAAGTTTGACTTCATTCTTAGGGGTGAACCAACGCAACTCAAAATTGGAGGCTATTGAAGAAAATGATTTGCAAGTCTTATGGTAAAGAAAATAGTAGTACCTCATTTCTGAATATAGTTGTTGTTGTTTAATAGTGAGTTTAGTAATAACGGAAGTTGACTTTCATGTCCTTGTTAAGTAAAAGAAATCTTTGAACACTCAAAATCAGGCAGTACAGCTAACATGTATGTACACATTTTAAACCAAAATTTACATATACCAAGTAACTCGTTTTAGTACTTACATTTCTCAAAAGAATCACCAGGTTGCAATATTCTGACAAATGCAGTCTCAGACAAATTCATCTCCATTGCAAGTTTCTGCTTGGTTTCATCGCTGAGATCCTACAAGAAAGTACCAAAATAAAATAAAACTGTTAGCAAACTGCTTATCCACTAGAGAGCCTGTGTAAGAGAATGTGTAAAAGTAAGTTGACCTGACGTTTCGATCCTAGCAGGATTTTCTTCAAAGGCTAAATGACAAGTAACAGTAACAGAAGGGACAAAAACACGCACAGAGTACAGACAGGTTAATGAGCATGGTGAACACAAAGAGATAGATGTAAGGGGATTAGTAGACAAGTGATGGAGAGAAGAAAGAAAGAACCAAGCAGGGGAAGAGAAGAGGTAGGAGATAAACAGTGGAGGGACAAGAGAGGATTAAGGGAAGGGAGTAGGGAAAGACAGAAAGGTGTGGAGGAAAAGGGTGGAAGAGAAAGGGTGGGAAAAGAAAGTACCATTGTTAGAAAAGGTTCAGTGTTTACAGTGGGTTGTTAGTAGGTGGGCATACATTATCCAGGGGCACAGTGCCTACATATGATAGGAACCATTACAAGTACAAAACTGCTGAAGCTTGCAAATGCTCTAGCCTGTGGTCTAAGTCATGCCTTTAAGATATTGTTGTTTGCTAAACATTTTTGTGCAATTCTGATATTGCATAATTGCAGTTAAGGTCTCTATCGACCTTGTTGATTTTGAGTTCGATCTGTGTTTACATCTTGTAACTTGGGGATAAATCTAAGACCCAAGACATATTTAAATTTCATCACTTTAACTGAACAGTGTATAGGCTGGTAATCTAAAGCTACACTTATCTCAGCCCTCAGCTCCATATGTTATGATGATCTGTAGGGCTTGTGATTGCCTATTCTATACAGTGGGTACTGTACTTAGGTTAGGCCTGCAAAAGTGAGAAAAGGGGCTGCTAGTTTATATAACTAATAAGCATATTTTCTGTGTGGCCATATGCAATTGTGGCCGACTGGTACTGTACACAATCGAAAGAAACTGAACAAACCTCTGTGCATTCTTATGAAAGGTATAAGTGGGTATAAGCTGGGTGTTAAGGGTGGGGAAAGGTGGGAAAATTGTGGCAGGGGTTGGGAGATTTGTGTGGGGTCAGGGACCGGGTTTTCATTTTTTTTTCTCTTCTTCTCTTTTAATCACCTGAACATTGCTGTGATGAAATAAATTAATGAAATGAAGTTAGGCCTATACTACACAATATGAAGTATCAAATTCAAAACGAAATAGACTTACTGTTACTGTTAGGTAGTTGCACTAATTAAAATGTACTACTTTAAGTTCTAGGCTAGACATATATGTACGTGATATGAATCTGGCTTAGGCACCTAGGCCTAGGTGTGAGTCGTTGGACTGCCAGTTGGGGCCGAAATTGTTTTTAATCTTAAAATAAATATTTTACCCCATTTTGTATAAGACACACTGCCGCTGGATTCCCAGTAAACGGCTTACTAGCAAATGCATCAACAGTGAATATTGGCAAGCTTTTCTCGCTTGCCATCTCTGTGTTCTGATTGCTTCAATTGATTGTTCAGTTACTTCAACGTGTGCTGTACTTCGTCTGGTTGGACCAGATTAGATCGAAGTTAGCGAACAATCCAAGTCTACCAAATAACGTTCCTGAGTGGAAAAAAAGGAGATGTAGTATAGCTTCAAAGTATAGTTGCAATTGATTTGTAAGATCATAAGATTTTTTTAAGTAATCAGATAAACATCTTCTAAGACTTGATAGGGTCCTTGATAGGGACCTGAGTGTCCATCCTCATCTTTTTTTACTAATAAAACTAAACCATTAGTGAAGATCGAGTTACCAGGCGTTAAGTTAAACCCCTGGGAGAATATGCCACAAACCGCATGTTTGAACTGTTCGCATGCAAACACACTACTTTGCATACTACGTTTACCTGGTGCATATATTTCTGGACCCCCTGGGTGATAAGGTATATCAATGCCAAATTCATTGCCATTGTGGAATTGAGGTTCAGTTGGTAATATGCTTCCGTATTGTAAACTAGCTTCAAGTCGGTGTATTTATGTCACTCGTCTGAAAAAACGCTATGACCGAAAAGCAGCGTTCATAAATTGCTTCAATCATTTTTTTCTGCTAGCTTCACAGCAGTTCATAGGCGTTTTGTGCTGGTAGCATGGGCACTTCGTATTCCGGACACCTAAGCCTTAAAACACCCCAAAACTATATCTATTTGGTATAAATCACCTGAAAATATACTTGATATGGTGGGAGAAGTATGTTATAGTACGATACACGGCCAAACTTTCTTTCCTGCAAACTGTTTTCACGTTGTATTCCACGAAGATTCTTGTGATTGTGGAACTGGTATTTCTTTGCTCGAGTATTGCGAATATTCGGACACCCGGCCTACAGTGTGGCGCTGGCAAAGAACTATTTCTATGGGCGCTGGTGATAAAATTGGTGGCGCAGTTGCTCTTTCAGTAATTATAACAGACTTCATAGATCTCCGTCATTTTATTGACAAATATGTAAGTATTTACTTGCACACGGGTCATTTTGGAGAGAAAATAACTGTAGCTTCGTACTTGTTGGTGAAATTTGGCTCTTCCTGTAGGGTGTCATGCATTTCTTAGGGGTGTCCGAAATTCGCAGTGTTCCGAAATTAGCAATACTGACTATATATAGCGATTAACTACTTTGCAAAATTGACCAGACTATCTTCGCTTAATTATTGCGCAATCAAACTAAACACTCCAAAACTTTCTAGGACAGAGTAGGAGCTAGGTAAGGCCGTCTTAGGACGTTGGATATCGCTGTTATGAACGTGCTGAACTATAATTGATTACCAAGAAATCATTGTCATTTGCCATATGCAAAGCGTTTTCCCCTGACCGTTGATGCGCCGTAGTACGGGCTAAGCAAATAGTGAGTGGGAGGTTCTAAGTGTAACTAAGTGTAAGTTAACTTTAAAAGTCTAAGTAGCATATAGGCCTAGTGCTTACGCTTTTAAATGCCCCATTGACTTACGAAGTAACACACTAGATCACAAAAGTAATGTGGTTTCTAACTTTAGATAGAAGTTCTCACTAGCTAAACGCTATCCATCACTGGATAGCTGACAAGTTGGCCATTCATCTATTGACATATATCCTGATTGCTCTAAGGCTAAGGTCCAGTGTCAAACATTGATGTTCATCATTGGAAACAACATGCTACTAAGATTGAGAAAAGCCCAACCATACAACAATGCAGTAGTTTTGTAACAAACTAACAGTAGGCCTTACGGTCATTTGTCTAATTGACTAACAACTTCCAGTACAGATCAGTGTAGTGTCGTTAAACATTTAATGAACATTATAGTTATATTCTATGCCATTTAGGCTTAATAACGCTTACTATAGCCTGTGTACGGTGATAAGACGACTACCAAGACAATTGAGTACTATACATATGCAAAACTCTTTGATTTAAAAAAAAAGACCTGACCTTTTAACTCTTTTTTTTTAATACCAGAATCCACAATTTTTATATTGCACACTTGTATTAAATATGTACCATATGATTAATGCTGAGCATCAGAATCCTCAATTTTTATCCAAAATTTACTTACTTATCATTTCAGATTTGATGAAATTTAAGTGCGATGTAAGAAAATGACCAGTTTGAAGAGTACAGGTGTAGCAGTTGGTAAAGTTGTTTTTGTGGCAATGGGTGTGCCGTATGGTATAGCAATTTTAATCAACTCCTTAAATGGTTGGCCACAAAGTGATCCAGATCAGAGCAGATTTTGCAAGCAGTTAAGACCGTCAAGAATTCTGAGTCTAAACTACGTACTGTGGCAGCAGTGTTCCATGTTAAAATGGCTCCCCATCATGATCCGGGTAAAATCGTTTCATGATAATGCTGACCCTTCTTTAAAGGTGAGAATGAGATTAGTTTTACAGGCAAAATATAATATTTATTAAAGAAGACAAAAGGAGGAGTGTTTTAATTTAACTTTAATGAATGCTGACTCTAACAGATTCAGATTTTAAATAGGACTTACCAAACAACATGAAATATATATATATATAGCTACATTTTATACTGTACAAAGTTTAAACTTGAGTAATGTCACGCAGTCACAAAAAACTCAAATTAAGTGCACGACTACTTTCAGGAGGGTGGAAGTTTGTTCGGACATCCAACATCAGAGATGCCTCTGATAAATGTGCTGAGTGTTAAACTGAACATGAAGGTTATAAAAGAACTTATTTAGAAATGAAGACAAATCTACCTTCAAACACTATCAGTATAAAGATAGATGATAAAGAGTAAAAAAAAGCATAATTTAAAGGCATTAATGCATGAAAATGTAATTGAAGGTAATAGAGACATTTTAGTTGTAAGACATAATGCCTGTGGTACGATGAACAGAACATATGTTCTTAATGTATGTACAGTACAGGCTGTTTAATTGCTGTTTCTATTCGCAAGTAGTCGTTCTTAGAAAACTGTGTTAATATTTTTCTGGTACCATATTTACCATTGCAGTATAGAAAACCTATTTACAGATCTATACAATAGTAAAAATTGCTGTATTTATCTTTAATCATGCTATCAGCATAGAGTTCTCAACCAATTGTCGCATAGTTCAGAATGTGAACAAATAGTTTAATGCAATGAAGAGTTGCTATGTTGGCATTCATAAGACGTGGAATTATAATAATATATGTATTTTGCTCATTCACATCATTTTACCCATATGAAGATCTATATCTTATTAAATTCTTCTGTTATTTTCCTGTAGAATATTCCATTCGGAGAGAATGGCTTGAAAATGGATATCTGGCTTCCGAAGAGTAAAGATCACACCCAGCAGAGGAGGCCTGTAGTGTTCTTCATCTATGGCGGTGCTTGGGGATCAGGTTTTAAGGAGATATATGCAAAGTTAGGTCAAGAACTAGCAAACAACCTAAAATCTGTTGTAGTTATTCCAGACTATCGTATATATCCCAAGGTAATTGGATTTTTTTTTATTTTAGCTGTAGTATCAGTTACTGTAAATGTCTGTTTTGGTTTGATATTGTCTGTGCATTACGAGTATATGTAATTATTGCACTACAGTTTTAATTTGTATTAAATTCACTTGATTTTTGTTAATTCTTTTTTCAACTGTAGTATCAGTTACTGTAAATGTCTGTTTTGGTTTGATATTGTCTGTGCATTCTGAGTATATGTAATTATTGCACTACAGTTTTAATATGTACCTATTAAATTCACCTGAATTTTTTTTAAATTCTTTTTTCAGGGAACTATGCAAGATATGGTAACTGATATTTCTGATGCACTTTTTGAGTTTCGGAAGTTAAGCAATACCTCATACTTTTCTGGCGATACTAGTAAAGTAATTCTCATTGGACATTCTGCTGGGGCCCATCTAAGTGCCTTAGCAGCGATCCATCTTGCTGCTAAAGACTGTAATTCACCACAACAAGAACCTGTATTCTTGAAGGATAGTGACTGTTACGATCAAGATACAGTAATCGACCAGATCAGATATCACAAATCAGGAGAGGAAAATATTGTCACTGATCTGAAAGGAAACATTGAAGCTGAAGAATGTGAGGAAGAAAAGTGCACGAGTCACTTAGGGCATCATGCTCGAGAAACGGAACGCCTAGTCCGTAACTCTGAACAAGAGGAAAATCCTGTAGAGAAGATGGTTGACTTAGTTCTGTATGTCAAGGGTGTGATTGGAATAGGAGGTGTGTATCACATCATGGATCATTACCATCACGAGTCAAAGAGAGGAGTGGAAGATATATCACCGATGTGGAGAGCCGCGGAGGGATTGCAGAACTTTGAGAAATATTCACCAGTTTCTATCGTTCCAAGTCTAAATGACAGTCAGATCAAAAGGTTTGTTCAATTTGATTGAAATATACATTTTGCATTTTAATAATCTTATATGGTAACATTTGTCTTTCAGTTCGATATGTGAGGTTGATATCCTGTGAAGGTGTTTGTCTCAAACCCTTAAAGTGCATGTTATAATATGCCAATAATATTTAAAGTATTTAAAATGCATAGAAAAATGATCACAAAAGTACTTATCCATCTAATTTCAGCTTCAAATTATTTTGAATTTAATGGGTAGACAGTTTTTTCAGAAAATATTGTTCATGATGACTTTTTTGTATTTTTTCGCCAATTTCTGGATACGGACTCAACCTCTGCAATATCTTTAAGATCAATCATTTAAAGAGGTACAGTAGGGTCTAAAATCTTTCATTTTGTTTAATAGGCCTACAGTAGACCTAGGCCTAGTGAATAGGCCTACAGTAGAAGGCCTACAGTAGACAAGAGTTGATTCTCATACTACAATGTTACATGACCATTGACTACTCTGAAAGAAATAGATTGACCAGAAATGTTATAAATTTGTCTGTCGCTTGGGAAACTGTCATTGAATGGATATCAACTCTTGTATTTCTGAATGAGAGTTTGTGACGTCCCCATTGAGTATGCTACCGTACATTAATAGTCAGAAAATTGACTCAAAAAAATTAAAGAAATTTTAATTACAATCAGTATCTTTATCAACCATCACATTTCCAATTGTTACATTAAAAATTGATATATCTCTACTTCTGTTTTGTGAGGTCATCACAGTGCAAAACAAGAGCATCAATGACGCAGTATCTCAATACTGGAAGTTTTAATTTCGAATCCTAATTTCAAATCTTTGCTCTGTCTCTGCAATTATCAATATCAATCATGGTACAACAAATATATAACTTGCATTTATGCTACTTTGCCACGAATAGTCTCTGCAGGTTACACTTTATCCTGCTAGTGTTGCCTTTAGCGCTCATTGCCTGTTTGTCGAAAGAACAACGTTGCAAGGTTTAGTAATGTCATAGAATATTTAAGAACTTGTTTTTCATGTGGTATCCTTCATCTTGGGTCAGTCTCTGTTGGACTTTTTGGTCATATAGTTTGACGTCAATGACAATGGCCAAATTAGAAGAGGCGAACAACTCGACCATATTCTTGATGCCCACCTTGAGAGCTGGGCCTATCGACCTACTGTATGTTACTGTAGTGGTGACTACCATCAAAACTGTGTCCACTTCCAAGTATCAAAACAACCCACGTTTTTCCATCTCAATTTTTCTGACATGAAGATTTCATGGATTTATGACTTGGAAAAAATAATGTAAAAGAAGATTTCAAGTTTTTATTTGAAAGTGATGGGTGGCCTCCTCCTCCCCTAATAGCCACCTCAGTTCCTCTTCATTTTGTTAGTTTATTTTAATTCTTTGTACATTTGATGTCAAACATCACAGGTTCAAAAGAAAGCTAAACATACTTCTTATAACCTTATACATCTTATATCCTTATAAATAAGTCATAACCTTAGACAATTTTTATAGTCTTATAAAAGTTGTGATGCTATGGCCGGCTTCTCTTTTATACGTACCCATCAAACAAACTTACCCTGGTCCTTCCTAGGAAAGCCTAATACAGTACACTGAATACACTAATACACTGAAAGCCTAATACAGTAATAGGCCTAGGCTAGGTATATATATTTTTTAAATGCACTAGGCATAGGCCTAAGTAGCCTTCAGAAGTACAACAATGTGTAAAGTTGTAAACGTAATAATACAAAAATACATGAAGGGCAATCAAACAAACTTATCATGGCCCTTGCTCTGAAAAGCTACCTGAACACCAGAACTATCCTTAAATGGATATCGCAAAAACGAAGGCCTAATATAAATTAAATGCACTATGTAGCATTCAGCAGTACACAATGTGTATGTGTAATTAGCATGCAATACACTACACCTCGCGTACCTAACTACAGTACAGAAAATTGGTCGCGAGGGTAGCCATTTTCGTATATCTAACATGTAGCTATCACGAGTCATAGCCAATCTGCTACAAACCAGACTTGGAGGCGGGGCTTAATTATCAAAAACGGACCTTTTTACTAAAAGTAGGGGCGGCAGCTCAGTGTTGTTTTAAGAAAGAAAAATCATTTAAACATCAAATAAAGCAAATAAAAGCCATAAAATGTCACATACATGTAGTAAAATTCCTATTCATACCTACCTGTAAACAACAAATGAAAGTTTAAAATGTTAATAAAATATATAATACATAGGACCCTATCTTAGACGATACCACTGTTGAAAGACAATTCTATTCTATTCTCTTTCATAATACATAAAACAGCAGATAACAAACCAATCGCTGAGAAGTAAAATGTCACGTGCCCATAATACACTATAGACATCGAATAATAATTAACAAATGAGCAGGGAAACATGGACGAAACTCCCCTACATACAAGTTTTGGAGCGTGTGCAAAAAAGACTTCAAAAAACCGTGTTTGAGCCCGAAATGGCCCAATTTGGCCATAAATCAGCGAAAAAGTCATAGATTGAGATAAAATTCTAGAATAAAAAATAGTAACTTTTGTTGACCTATATAATATACACTTGCTCTTGAAATTCCAGAGAAAACGAACTTTTTATGAAGACGCTGAAACTTTTTTTAGAGAGGAGAGATTCCCACTTACTGTTACAACATCTCTATACATGTAATGTATTGAGATAAAAATGGTATCCACTTTTAGCAAATTAGCATTTCTGCATGGTCCTTTGCAATTTCAACCCTCCAAGCTGTTCAAGAATCAGAATTTCTGAGTTGTCTGACATCTTTGCTTTGTTTCACCCCTAGGATCCCACCACACGTGCTAATCCACGGTACGAAGGACAAGACAGTACCCGATTCATCTTCTTCCAAATTTGCTGATACCTTGTCAGGAGTCGGAGTACCTGTTACCTTCAAACTGCTTCCCGAGGGTGGTCATGCCGACTTGGTCGTGGATATGATGGACCCAGATCGAAAATGGTACAGTGTCATGATGAGTATGGTGATGGAAGGAGCAATGTCTTTCTTGAAGGATGACAATAGTTGAGTCATCTTAGTAATAGGAGAATATCAAATATATATTGTTATTATTTAATTATTTTTTTGCATCTGGAACATATGCCAAACTTTAGCCTTGAAGGAAAGAATAAACAATGACCAGAAAAGACAGAAATAATTGTTTAAACAAATCATTAAGGTCTCAATGTGTGTTTGCCAAATTTAAACTTCGTCCTTTCTAGATTACTGCCTTGAGAGCTCAGTAAAAATGACACCGTTCTATGCAATTTTCATATTAATATTCATTTTTTTTATTGAGTTATCTGTTGTTAAACATTTTGAGCTGAAAAAAATTCTCAAGTCCATAGAATTCAATCAAAATTCTGTTTACCTTTACATAGAATGCATGTCTACTTAGGTTTCATTTTTAACTAAGTTAGTAATAACAGCATGTAACATCTACCAGTAGACCATATCAAAGTGTATTCTAATGTCTCATTTCAGTTATTGTTCGTTCAGTAGCGTACCCAAGGGGAGAGGGCATGCCTCCTATCCCCATTTCCATTATCAATTGTGGAGTAATATCCAACCAAGGGATTTTTTCTATTTGGTGGGGGAAGAATTGGACAAATTGTACTGTCATAAAGGTTCCTTCCACTACTTTAATCAGTCTGGGGAGGGGGGGGCTCCTTTTTTTCTACTGGTTGATAATGACGGTACAAATCAAACCAAAAAAATGCGATGAACACATCAGCTGAGAGGTACAATATTTTTTTATTTTTCAATATTCGTCCATTGATTAAGTTATTATTTAATTATTAAGTCCATGCAGGTACACTTTGAGTAAAAGTATAACCAAAGATGTTTTAAATGGAATTCATTTTGTTGCAAGAATTGATGGAAAATGTTGGCTTGGTTGAATGTCAAAATTACAAAGTTAATAAATGAGCACCATTTACCCAATACATAACTTTATTCGATTCCTTCTCAATATTTTCACAAGACTGCCAAACTTTGGTGAGAAATGCCTAGCATCGTAATACATTTATATACCTATTAAGTATCCTTCAAATCACAACAAATGATCCTTTCACAGATTATGAAAATCATTAATCAAATGTTAGAAGCCCGATGGAGCTTGAGATGACATATCCCGAGTCTAAGTCATGCAAGCAGGAAGCACCAGATTGGTCTTTACCTATTCTTTCATTTTAATTGACCTTACCATTCAATATTTTATATCGATGATTCATGCGAGTGAAGAAATGTTTTCAAAAATAGTCTGACATTCATCTTGTTTACAGTACTATACCTTGGATCATATATCCAAAATCAGCTGTTTCACAATTCTTCAAAATTTAAATCATAATTCATTCAGAATTACAAAGATGTAGAAAACATGAAAAAAGTAATGATGAAGTAATGAAGAAGTAATGATGGGAGGATGCAAATTTCTATCCCTCTGGATATCAAGTCAAATACTGCATATTGTTTTTTTTTTTGTACTTAGAGGTGCATGCCTGCAAGTCCAGGCATTTACAATTTTCATAACAGCTTTGTGGTTTGTTTGTTTTTGCTCATCGTGCACGTCTAGGCATTTACAATATTCGTAACAGCTTTGTGTTTTTTTTTTTTGGTTAGGGTGCACGGCCAGGTATTTACAATTCTCATAACAGCTTTGTGTTCATTTCAAGCGTCCACTCCTACACAGGAGTATGAAGAGCACATCGTTTTTTTTCGTTCCTAAAGATCGATCCAGCGGTCGACTCGGTAAGATAGTCTTGTCATACATGCGTGTAAAAGACAGTCTCTACGGTACTGTTTACTAAGAGTTGCCATGGTTGCGTCGTCGAGACCTCCCGTCGGGTAGATCTCTCACGATCTGGCACAAGGGGACGGAACGGATCTTCCTCGTTGTAAGATCATGGGTGCTGCCCTCCTTCTTCTAGTTTCTGCAGCTGGTCTAAGAAGTGTGGTCTGCCATCTTCATCTCTACGTGCGGTAAGAATTTCGCAGCCGGTCTCGGTTACGACTATAGTGTGCTCAAACTGTGCGGAACGTTTCCCGTCTATGGTGACGGCCGTCCAATCGTCGGGCCAGAGATTATCTTGCCATTTACCTGTGTTTCGAGGGAAGGATATCTTCTTTCAATTCTAACGATCGACTGGTATCATAATCATAGATAATTTTTTTTCTGAATCACAATTTAGCATACATGCATCATGACAATACAACCCTTATTGCAACCCTCAGATTGTTATACCTTGCATGTGTGTGATTATTATAGCAACCCTCAGATTGTTATACCTTTCATGTGTGTGATTATTAATTGCAAAGAAGAAAAACGGGAAGACATCTAATCTTCTGAAGAAGGTATGAATATTGATAAAAGTTGTCGCAGCTGCGAGAGGATTTTTGGAAGCTGAGTATTGAAGTTCCACTTCTTATGTGATTGTTCACTCGGTTCATCAAGAGAGACAACACAATGATGCCACAACAATGATTATTTGGTTGCAGTGGTCTTTTCGGGGAATTCAAACCAAGCATCCCGGAAGCATTTGTTAATTTGGATGTCACTAAATAAATATCTTCACATAATTTTAGTACCAGCTGAGTTGAAAACCTCTCGAGAAAAAGGTTTGACCTCCAACTGTTTATCGTTAATGGTACAAGGTTCTTGTATTTCACTTGGTAAACTTAACTAATTACACCACCTGCTGCTACTACAGTAACATCTATCAAAGTGCAAAGTTCATCTCACAAGGTAGATAAACTTAAACCAATTACCACCGAAACTAGATCAAAGTCCACTTACCCATGTTAATCATTGGTTCTATCGTAAACGCATGGCCAGCTTTCATAACTCCTATTGCTTTATTTTCTGAAAGAAGTAATAGAATAAAAGCCGTCACTGAACAAAGTACGAAACACTATCGTGGTAAACGAGTTGTTGACAATTCATAATCATGGACATTAAATATGAATGTAAGAGACTGACTTCGGTCAGCTTGCCGCTTTGATAAGCAAATGATGGCTTCTTTGCGACTTCCTGCTTGCAGGAGGATCTAAAATACATACATACAAATGCAAAACCTAAATTTAGTTTAATCCCAAGTACCTGACTGCCAAGGCAATCTCTAACCACATAACGTCACTTTTACCTTCACTATAAATATCAGAAAAATAAAAAGCATGAATCGAAAAAACTTGATTGCAAATAAAATATTGACAGGGTTCTGGAATCACCACTCTACTGCAATCAAGTATCCGAAATTAGTTTGTCTTGAAATGACTATCTTGATAGTAAACAACTGTTGCCTGTTTCTGTTGCAGGTTGTATAGGTTAAGAGTAAAACCGTAATATAAAACCCTCACTTTATGTCGAAACTTTCAATTAAAATCCATCTCTATAAGACTGCTGCTGAGCTTATGACACAACTGGTCCAACATCATTACAATTAATATGTCGTACCACCAGGAGGACAGCCTGT
>KN888238.1:10606-24940 GCA_000934455.1 Apostichopus parvimensis | reverse complement strand
AGATAAGAAATCAAATATGATCATTACAACACAGAAACTGCTCCTATTCAGAGTATGAAAAGCAATTCAATAAGTTTCAAATATTTTATGAAATTTAGAACCAAGAAAACGAAAACGTTTGGTGGTTTGGGTGTCTAAACATATTCTAATGTGGTAGGCCGTACGTGAAATATTCATGAATTTTGCACCTAAATGGGCACAAAATATCGACCCAAACATACGGACACAAAAGTATATTTGCCCCCAACAATTGAACCCCAAAATGGGTGGGCCCACAAATTCTGGCCCAAAGAATGTGTCCCAAAATGCACTTGAGGTGGAAATCAAATTTGGGCCCACCAGGCCACATGTCTTGGAGTTAAAGTTTTTGGGGGTATCCCAGTTACCAGTTGGCAATTATATTATATTATATTATAAAAATAGTCTTTAACAAACTTTATGAAACATATATTAAGTTTCACTCACATTAATGAACGTAAAATATTTTGTAGATTTTCTTTCAAGAAATAAAATACTTGTAAGATATATTATTTAATAAAATATGAAAGTCAAATCTCACAAAATTTCACCAGGAATGATCCAAACACATCTCTTTGAATTGAAAATGTTTCAAAGATACAAATGAAATAGAAAAGAAAAGGATGATGTGATATGCAGAGACCTCTAGCTGTGACTTACCGGTTTGACTCGTGATTCTCACCGAGGTAACCCCTGTGGTATTCTGCGAAAGACCAATCTTTGATAAAGTGACTAATGCACCCAGGATGACAATCAGGCACAACAAATGTAAACCGAGAGATCCAAATACCTGACCAAAAAATCATGTATATAAAATGTAGCGGTATTATCTTGAAAGAATGAAACACTCACAGTCCCTGGCCTACCTGTTCTCTTCTACTTTACTCAGTACCAAATCACAGCAAAATATGATTGACATTTTTAACGTATTTCTGTAAAATTTGTGAAGGGTGGGGCCCTTTTCCATCCAGTCAAGCATAAGACCTTATGCTACACTAACAGCAACTTATTCCTTCTCTCTTTTATTAATCAACTGTTTTTAGTTTGACCTTTAAAAAGGTATACCTTGAGTAGACCACTGTGCATGTTTGAAAAGTATGTCTAAGCTTCCACAGCAAAGCTACTTACATCAAGCTTGGCATGGCCAACACATTTTGGCAACTAAATAAACCTGCACAGTAACGGATATTTTAAGACAGAGAGTCTTATTGCTGTTTTTCACATGTACTGACATTTCTGGTGTACATTAAACAAATCAGTCATGGATCAGGGAAGAGGGTGGTTGTGAAACCCAATCCACCCCCCCCCCCCACCAACCTCCCCAACTTTTTCAACCTAACACACGGTCACACAGAAGAATTCAAAAGTAGTATATAAGAACAATTTTGTATTAAGAAATAATCCTAGACCTAGTTAATATTCTATATAAGCCTTAAGATGCACCATTTGACATTTATCATCCTTTTCTGGGGGAGGGGGACGGGAAGAGGACCCCCAAAACCTCCTTTGTTAAATATTACATTACACAACCATTTGAGACATTCAGAAAAATTCACCTGTATGTACAGAAGTTTATTCATCAGATAAAAATTGCTGAACTATATATACTACTTATATCTAATATATTTTAATATCACAAGTCAGTAGCCTAGTGCTTCTGTCAAGTTTTCATTTTGTCTTGTACAAAATCTGTTTATCTGTCATGTTACCTGCCAATTCTGCCACAAGTCTGTTGCTATGTCTAGTTGCCATGGTGATTGAATAATCACAAAGTATGTAGTGGCAAGAGCTACAGGAAAGCTGTTCATGTAAAAAATGTAAAACAAATAAAAACATAGGTTAGTTCACTCAAAAGCAGATTTCTGTTCAATAATTTGCAAATTTTCCAACCATTGCCTTTATAGGTTAACATTTGCAATTGTCCAAACTAATTTTAATTATAGTGAGAGCTTATAGAATTTCAATGATTTATGGCCCAAACCCTTTTCATATCAGTTTCATGATCACATGCAATGGGATGAATTGGAAAAGTTCAATTAAATCTCTTGCTACATTATTTGCTATGAAAATTGGATAAACAAAATTGTTATCAAATTTTAAGTATCAAGAAGCAACAAAAACAACTTCATCAAAACTACATGTATGACATATTTCCAGAAAGGTTATGAGGGCAGTATTGAAGAACTTAGAATGTATAGACTCCAGATGCGTGACCTGATTAATTCACTTTGGCTTCGGCTTTGAGTACAATGTTTCTGTATGCTGCCATGTTGGACGAATCTAACAGTAATAGTAATAACCAACTGTGAGATCAGCTTTATTGACATTACTGACTTTGCAATCTACGGTCCCCCTCACAATTTTGCATGGTCGGTAAGGGGGTCCATAGTTTTTACTTTCGGGAGACCAAAAAGGTAATTTTATAGAAAACTTGTATGCAAACATATTTTACAAGTTGAAAAAGGATGTAGCTGTGCCTAGAAACACACACACTTACCCCCACCCAAGGAGATAAAACCCATAAGTTGCCCATCTTAGTAAATTCAGTTTCTTCATCTGTAAAATGCAGAGTCCAATGGCGATGAACATTGCCCACAAACGAGAAGCCAGTAAACCCAGGGTCAACAGGAAGTCCTGACAAATTGCTGTGAGAATTGGTTCGTTAACGGATAGACTAGTTATGACCCCCACGGTAATTACAACCTGTGAACAAATTTATAGACAAGAAACCGGTTTGAGAAATTAGAAACTGCCATACTTGTAAACACATCTGAGCCGCGCAATTTGTTGGTGATTCCAGCAAGGTATGAAAAGCAGTTAAGATCAACTTTTATGTTATAATTATGAGACAATGTTCGAGGTAAACTCCATTTCTCTCTATTTTAAGCTGGTCAAGTTTAAACATTTCATTAACTCTCCAAACAGTTAGTTGTGCATGAGTATCTTATCCTGCCAGACTTGCTTATCGTGTGTTAGAAAGAGATGGCGCAATTGATTTTTGTCTTCTGTGATGGATGTCTGTTCTAAACGGCAGCTTATCTCTTGTATGCTCTGACTGTTCACTAGCTTCAAACAGCTAGACTTAAGACAGTGGCACAATACAATTTATGCAAGAATAAAGAGCCACAGATATGGCTTTTGGAAAGAATAGAATCTGAGCAAATTCCTATCATTGAAGCCGAGTTCTCACTGTGCTCCAATTAATAAGGAGCAGAAAAGTTCCTTTGGTGGTTGCTCATAGTTATTATCAATAGCAGAAAAGTCTAAGAACATTAGAAGAAATAATACCTAATTTCTGGGAACATTTGTTGAAGGTTATAAAAGCTTTAAGTATACTTTTTCATACAATATGTCCGTCAGAAGTTAATGGTATTAAAATGCTGCTATGCATGTTATGACCCTCATTGGTCAATTTTGCACAACTTTTCAAGCATTTTTGCAAGATACCAGAATAACATGCCAAGAATATGCTAACTGTATACTACCACAATTAGCATCTTTAGCATATCTCTTGAAAGCAAATCATATCCTTAGCCAGATTCCTGGCAGTCCTCGTCTGCTCATATCTTTTAGCAGAATTAATATGTTCCACGCTATCAAAATCATAACTCTGCTTTAAAATGGCTGATGAAATGTACACAAATACAATATTGTCACATTTGTAACGTACCACAGTATATGATTATGAGGTTCTTATGTATAGAAATAAGAACAGAAAAACTGACATTACCTACAGTACAAAGTATAATAGTCAAGCAGTCAGACTACAGCCAGCCATTCTCTGATTGGTCAATATTCTGTCATGCCTGAAACAGAATGATAACCATAATTGAACTCACTTGAGAAACCACCAGATTAAAGGTAAACTGGTGAGGCATGACTTTTACAGCTCTTTTCAGAATAAATAATCCAAGGACCAAACTCTATAAGGAAAACAGAAAGAGGATGGATAATGAAATAGCTTAATAATAAAATGCACTACAAATGACGCTTATCTTTTAAGGTACAGATGAAGGTTGGGCTTGCTTCTTTTGTAATGGTTTTTGTTTTTTCTATTTTTGACAGAGAAAGTTTGGAAATTCGGTAATGCTCAAAGTGGTTTTTTAGCAGTATTGGTCGAATTGGTTCAAAGAAAAATGAAATGGTTCACGTATAGCATCGTTTGGTACAAAAAAACACACAAATGCACTGCACGTTCAAAAAAACCCGCCCAATTGCAACTGGATAGAGCGGATAATATATAACTTAACAGGAAATCTCGGGTCACCATTAAGTCTGCGACCGTTCACATTACATTTATTAAGAACGCAAGAGGGATTGAAGAAACCCCAAAAGGAGAATTATTCTTGAGACCGCACACGGACTTGATCGAGTACGAGTACGCGGGCGTTCACACTAAGGCAATTAATCGCCCTCAAGGAATTGAAGTACGGGTGCGTTCTTAAGTGTGAACAAGGACTTTGTGTTACTACATTGACATACTAACCGATGATTTCAACCTGATACAACTGACAATAAAAGATGCTTTGTTAAGAAGCATGACGATGGTGTACCCGTAAGCATGTTGCGCAACTAAATCGATAGACTCACCGATGACATCAACCCGATACAACTGATAACAATAGATGCTTTGTTAAGTAGTTTGTCCATAGTATCCTGAGTTAGAGAAGGGATAATGGCCATTGTACCGGTCACGAACATGAGGGGACCGGACAGGAATGTGCACAAGAACAATGAACTGGCGATCTGTTGACAAAAAGGACAAATCTTCCTGAATACTATCTTATAATAACAAGTTCCATAGTTTTACAGTTTCAGCCTTTTCTCATGAAGATTAACTGGTTCTAGCTTTCATGCAGTTCATTCTCATCAAAAGGACATAAACTCGTTTAAATTTCCCAAAACTTACCTAGTTTGGATATTTACAAGTGAAGAACTTACCTGTCCCCTCAAATGTATACAGATCTAAAAAGGTTACCGGTTCACTTTAGGAAACAAAGAGCAAGTGTGCTGAGGTTGTGAGGAGACAGGTAAGTGAGGAATTAAAGTAAAAGTGTGACAGTCATGAAATTGTCAAAAAAAATTTAGAGAGGTTATTATCCCTAAGGGTCCCAAAGGGCTCAAAGCAAAACTATACATATTTCATATATACACCAAGGTTATCACATTTTTTTTTATTTGCATCAAATAGCATAACAGGTGGGGAGGGGGTGGGGTGGGTGAAAGAGTCGGACCAATGTTTCACTGGTGATAAAATTGCTGCATCTGAGACACCACAACGCAGCGGAATATAAACGGTGTGGTAATTATTAGTGTGGTCATGAGCCCCATCCCCTCCCCCCCCCATCAGTACCCTTCCCCCTCCCCACATTGTCAGTTTAGGCCTTGAAGTTTGCAAAAGTTGTAAATTTAATAGACTATCCTGTAATTCCAAACACACGTGACAGATTGCAGAAAGACTCAGTATGTGTTAATCTTGTTAACTACACACAATAGCTACTTACGATATCCTGTGATATTCCATACTGTGTGGAATAGATGAAAACTGAAGGGGTGGTGGGTATTGTTCCATACAGAAACCCATAGCTTGTGTAAATGTCTAGCATATTGGAGCTTGCACCAGGTTTTATGACATTGACTGTTAGGACTAATAGTAAAGGCAGGACAAATCTTTGAAAGAAAAAAACACAGGAAAGAATTAAGTGAGGCTATAATAAAATATTTTGCTGAACAATTAATATTTCACGCTAAGTTCACCAATAATGACCATAGAGCATACAGTCTGTGTATTGTTGCAACAGGGTCAATGTCAAAAGTTTCCCATATTTGCAACTAAAGCAGATTTGTACAATATATAAGGAGCATTGGTATACTTCAAAAGCTTTGTTTTTCTCTTTCCAAAGTGGCCCTGAAAAAAGGTTTCTCCTTCTTGCAATTTTTGTCTTCTAATTTGCTATCATTTTAACGAGTTTAATCAAATACTTTTAAAGACTTTCAATTTAATTTCAACTAATTTGGGGAAATAAAACGCACTGCATAGAAGCCATCCCGACTAGTTTCAATTGACTCACAATTTAGCCGATATAAGAAGGATGCTAGGCATCAATGCTTTTCCAGATATCTTGTGCAGTTTGCCAGAGAGACTGATCCCGAGAAAGAACAGAGCACAGGCCGCAAAAGAATCAGCCAGAACTCTGACCACCGGTTCCAAGGGACCTGGCACCTTTCCGTCGGCGAGGAGGTTGATGACGACGCCGAGGAGAACCGACATCACCATCGGATTCCTGATCATGCCAAGTACCACGTGTAACACCATCTTCAGTTTGCTCCTGTCGGGAACGTTCTGACTCTTTTCTACTTCCAGAGCTAGAAATCCAAACGGGTTTAAACAAATCAAGCTGATAGGTCCAATTAGGTATATATACTGTAACAGTTCTGGGTAGACCGGTTCGTAGATAGCAGCAACTGTAAACGCAAAGAAAATCCAATCAAGACATGGAACGATTCCAGGGTTAAATTGATCATAGATGTTGTGTCGGTCCCGGGACAACATAACAAACTTATAGGAAACTTTGGAAACCTTGGTAGATAATTGAAACCTTGGTAGATGTTACATAACACATACCATACCATTCAAATTAAGGTATGCATAAATTAACATATATCTAACTATATCGTAAACAGATTATTTGGTGGCGCTAAGTAACTAGCCAACAATATAGACCATGTTTATGTAAAGCCGGGGGAAGGATTTTCGGTGGTGACATTCCTGGGGGGTGGGGTGATGGGAGTACGGGTCTCAACCGGTGACAACCAGAATGGAATGGACACCTTAGAGTTATTTCTCGTCCATGTATTAATCCTGCTAGCTTGTACTCTTATGCTGTACTAGCGAGCTCTCGCTACAGTATTAGAATTACAACTTCAACTGAGCTGCAAAAGCAGTCCAAAACGTAGTTAAGGATCACCTGGAAATTTTGGATGTGTTGCATTAACTAGTGAAAGTAATGTTGTATATATCAGAACAATAGATTTTGAGGCTGCCCCACGCCTTGAGGGGTCTCTCAATCTGAGAGGAAGGGTTTTGACAAGCTTCCTGTAGAGTTTAATTCTAAGGCAGGCCAGCTATGCCAAAATGGCATGGCCCTACATTTACATCAATTACGGAGCAGACTGACCCGCACACTTGAAGTGCTCAACAATGAACAACGCCAATTGATTTTTAACCTCGATGCATTGCACTATACACCCAGCATTCACACCTATCAGATCACTTGCAGTCACCTAACAGGAATTGGTGTTTTGTTTGAAGTGCAGCGCTACCATTAATGGGTGTGAAGACTCGCGCAAAAAGAAACGTCTTATGCCTGTAATCTGACCTAGTTTCGAATGAGGTGTAACAGAAGTGTTAGGCACCACCATCGATCCCAAAAAATACACACAAAACTTGCTACCGTCGGTAATTAGACACTAGTATACAGTCAGTACATACAGCTGTGGTCAATACCCACAGGACAGTGTACAAACGATAAAGCGATGGACATCTCAGGTCCAGCTAAAGATAACAAGGTATCATGATTCATTACTGTCTGCATTTTGTAGCGACACAAACAAAACGCCACTTGCAAGCAACAGAAAGTTAACTTTTTCAGATGGCCGCAGCTAGGCGGTTTGGGGCGAGTCTTCAATGCCTTTAATGCCCATTACTATTAAAAACGCGGCAACACCAACAACCAGCTGCAGTGACATTACAAATTTACCACCATTTTGGAGGCTTGGTCCTCCATGGACCCAAGCCCTGGGTTCAATACCTTGCTTGGTTTCCCGTGTGAACAGGACTATAAATAGTATTCAAAATCCTTGACTGCAGCTAGTTTTTAAGTATAGAACAATTCGTTTGGAAAGAAATTCCTTTCACTTTCCAAAATATACCCTGTGGTTGGCCTACAGCTGTAAGTGAAGTTGAAAGTGAAAATTATCAACATATTGCATTCTTGTGCTTAAGATGCACTGTAGAATCACTGTATAATTGACCTTCACATGCTTTTTCTTTTATTAGTACCGTAATCGAATTACATAAAAGACTGGACTTTGTTGATACTTGTGATCAAACTCCACTTTTCAGATGTAAAACTTTCATCACCCTTGTTAAGTACTTTGAAGTGACACAAAGAACCAAGTTATTTGATCAACACAGGTTCAGAAACCACGATTTCATTTACCTTATGTCAAGTTGCGGTACCTTTGTCAGCTAATGTCAATATTTGCTCTTCATTGTAACAGCTACTCTTTGACAAATTTACTCTTCCAAATTTAATTGCACAGCCATACCAAAAGATCATCAATTTATGCCAAAGAGCTTGATATTTCTCTTTAGACATGTATATGCAAATGAGTAGTCATGTTTTGTACATAAATTGGATCAATGTTATAGTTTCAAGGTAAAAATAATTTAGGCTAGCCACAGGGGCGTCGTGCGAAAATAAATTTTGGGGGGGGGCCCGTGAGCAGGTGATGACTATCTAAGCGGAGCGCCACCACAGGTTGGCGCGCAGCGTACAAATTTTTCGTCTGGCAGACTCCTCAGATTGCAGGAAACGGCACTTCCCGTGCCTCATGACAGTAAGCAACACCCATAAAATTGATAAAAATTTCCGGCAATTTTTTATTTTGGGAAATATTCTCGAAGGAGTGATCGCCATTTATTCCTCAGTTTACCAATTCCTCGTCTCCCAGAAGCGCCCAAAATTTAAGAAATCGAAACATTTTTGTGTTGGCTGATTCATGATCGCCGCCCATGCCCGTGAGAAGTGGTGACTGGGTGAAGAAAAAGCTATGCCGTTTGAAAACATGGGCAGAAAAAGCGAAAGTAGCGAAACCTAACGAAAGGTTAATTGTGACTGTATTTGAAATGATTATTATTATTCTTTTTTTTCGAAACTACCTATCAGATCATGAGGAAAATTTATCCTGGTGGACCTTTTAGCGAACTGATTGCATTACTTAAGAAGAAGTTCACATGGAGTCCCATAATCTCTGTTCACTACATTTATCTTAACTTTCCGAACTTTGTTACAGGCTTAGAAAAATTTGCCATTTTTTTCATGGAAAATTGACTGACTTTGGCAAAGGTACAGGTTGCACTTACTCTGGGACTACGTATATATAATATTGTTCAACGATGGCAGCGTTGATGGCACATTTGGTTCATTAGTTATCAACCAGTAATTATTTAACTGTTTCGATTGACTGAATATCAACAATTAACAACCATTGACCAAGCAGTCAACAGAAGCCCCATTTCTCGTAGGCCCTACAAGAAATCAGTTGCTGACACTGTTCTCATTCAACGTCGCTGAGTTAGGTTCCAAAATGAGTCAATGGCAGTCTGCTTGCACGCTTCCGCGCGGTCGGGGTGCATGGCCAGCACCATCAGGTCACTCAGGCGTGCTTGGGACATGCTCGTCCGCAACGAATTCTTCACAAACTTTAACGCCGAAAAGCTGCGCTCGCATGAGCAGGAAGTGACTGACAGGGTGAGAATTAGCTGGTAGGCACGAGCGACGTTTGGATATGTGTCAAACATCCCCTTCTCCAACATGTCTTTGTGTCGTCTTTGAGGAGTGTGGAAAATCCGCAACGACCATCAAAGAGCAATTGACTATTTAGTCTACTTTTCGATTTCGAAAACACTTTTTTTTTTAAATTATGACAAAATTTTATGACACCTTTGACAAACTTTGGGGGGGCCTGTGCCCCACGGGCCCCAATGGGCACGACGCCACTGGCTAGCCATAGAAAGTCTCCACCATCAGTGAGGTGGTACATAATTATTAAGAAAATCTTAAAGAAACTTTGAAGTATCCAGATTTGATTTTATCCTGGAACAAGTTTGAACAAGTCTGAAAGGGTTGTTTTACAGTGGGTAATGTACACCCAATTAGCTGCATCTTAAAATATCCAGATAGGGAATATTGTTGTTTGCGAAGGATAAATGCAAAGAAATTGTGTTCTTTTGAATAGTAAATTAAATTCCATCAAATATTTACCTAATTAAATTTATGCCATACTGTGATAATAAGGCATATCTGTCAATGAAGAGAATGTATTGATCTATTGTAACTCCTGGAAGTTTAAGAGTTTATTACATGGAAACCTTAAAGTGCTGTGAAAATGTTAAAATGTTCATTGTAATAACTTGCGATTCTCTTTTATTATGGCAAAAAGATCAATAAAACTAATCAATTCCTTACTTTTGCTTTAATGTGATCAACTGGTCATTTATTTACAAAATGACACACTAACTACAACTTAACATTTTGTGGCAAAGACTGGAACAAACAAAGGGCTAAATGAAGATTATGGCATTTTAAGGCAACTCACAGATAGGATACCCAAGAGCAAAATCGTTGCTCTGGGTGGCAAACAAGGAGAAAATTGCAGCCGTCCCTAAATGTCTCGGCATCCCAACAATAAGGGTAAGGCCAAAGACCAAGATAAACATCATCCCCTTAGCAACCAGTATGGACGTCCAAAAGAGCCAGTCCACTGAACCGAAACTCAACGTGGCCGTCTTCTGGAAGAGCAATGCTGGTAAAGCAAAGTGGCTGATATATTTTGAGAACCCTCGGCACTGAGAAGCCGGGATGAAATTCCATCGGCTGGTGCCATACCCCAGCAAGATGACCGCAAAGCTCTGCAGAATGGCAGGGTAGAGGTTCTCAAGGATCACCAAGGGTGCTTCTCCCGAGCTATCGGATTGGTTCTGCATTGTTGAAGCTCACACTGAAGGTTCGGAAAGAGTGATCATTATTGAATAATAGTAGACATGAGCAGTGGCGGAGCTAGGGGTATTGGTCAGGAGGGGCGAGAATGGTTTGTAGGGGCACTTTCGACACTATCTAAGCGGAGCGCCACCACTGGTTGGCGCGTAGTCAATCCGTATACAGAAAATTTTTGAGTAAAGATACTCCCTAGATCGCCGGAAATGACCCTTTCAGGGCCTGGCTTATTTGCAGATAAACGAAGAATAAATAGGTGTCATCGCCAAATTACACCAACAAAATGTGACAAATGTCAATAAGTAGATGAGAGCGCAATAAAAAAGTCAATAATCTAGAATAAGTAAAAAGTGGTAAAGAGCTAAAGAGGGCGCCAGCAGTCCATTTGAGTCCGTCAGGGGGGGCATCCGACCCCCCCCCTCGACTGTAAGGACGCTCCGCCACTGGACATGAGAATATTATCAACGCAATGATGAGAACAAACATCAACTGTATCACTATTTAAACTAGAAGTTCTTATTTTGTATCTTCCTTACATACAGAGCCAAACCATCAGCCTTTGCAATTTGAGAATAAGGAATTTTGTTTGTAGGGATGGTGGAGCGCCCACACAGTCATATTGCACAGAAAAAGGCCAATTTCTTTCAAGTAAGCTAGGTCATCGAAAACTCAAAATAAGTCAGTGGGTCATTTATGTGTACATGCACACATCGATAAATCTTTGAGAATATTTCATTTGTTGAACTAGGACCTATAGTCACTTTAAAGGACATGGTATATATTTATAATACACGTATACATGTACTAAGTCTCTATAACATTACAGTATATATACATTTAATGCACCGATGCATGACTGAATAGTGACAGTCTCAGTTGACGATCTGTATGTGGTGTAAACTGTGATCAAATCACAGGTAAGTTATGAGGTCTAATATTTTCTCTATATGGTCCTGGCTATTTATATTTAACGAAGAAGCTAGATATTTCCATTACAACATGAAAATCTAAGCAGGGCAATTGTATAGCACAGTATAACAGGACAAAATACATATCCGGTATCCTATGGTGAAATGTGACGTGCAAATTGAGCAATTTCAGGTTTGTATGTACGCATTAATGCATTCAACCATATAGTAGGCCTATTTTCATTTAGTTTCTTTCTTTTTTTATTTTTTTACATATTTTACAGAAATAAGTTAAAGTTGCAGGCCAATTAAGGTAACCACCTCAGCTGTATATTTCTTTGAAGACTTATGTAAAATAGTCTAAAACAGATAGAGTAACTTTTTGATCATGAACAGCTGTGGTGTTCCAACATTTAAAATATACACATTCACAACAATTACCATATATCGGCAGCATTAACAGGGTACCATACATCATGTTTCCACAGGAATTCAATAATCCAAATCAGTTATTGATCAACAATTATTAATGTGATTGCCAATTGCATAACAAAATGCACTTTTCAACTTACCAAGTGTAATGAAAACAAAGGAATCAGCCTAGTGAAGTGAATTTTGCTAAAAGCTTCATTCACAAAATATCATGTAGGCTACTTTTCAATGTAAAAAAAAAATTCCCCAGAGAATATCTCTAAAGATAGCAGTAATGAAAAATTGTGTATACCTTAATATATATTGTTCTATAAATTTAAATTATCCCATATATACATATTCATATGCCCTGTTGGCTACCTAATCTAGGTAGCCAACAGGACATATGAATATGTTCCTTTGTACAAAATGGTACAGTATGACTATGACATATGAGTATCGCCAATGGAGTCCTAGATCAATAATTGACCATCAGCCATTATCCACTATATGACTGGTACTGTAGCCTCCTAACGCAATATTTTGCAATAATTTTACATGTAGGTAAGAAAACGCAGTTGAGTATATGAAACTTACCCAATGTTTTCTTTAAATTTGCTCTTCTTCCGTCAATATGTTAGCTAAACAGACTGCAGGACATAGTGCTGATCCTGTTCAAACCCAAAACAATAAAAACATAAAGCGAACTTTTATAGCCTCATAGTTACACTACAGTAATATATCGCCCGGCTTCAAGTCAGTGCAGGTCGGTGAAATTCTTCTTACATTCAGTAATCAGTACCACTAATTTAGACATTGCCTCCTCAATGAAAGAAACACTTGAGGTTCACCGAATCAGCTGTTCAATATATGCTTTACAAAATTGAAAGCAATAATGCAGGAACGACCTTGAACTCCAGGTCACCTTATGAATAGAAACGCAAATGGCATTGTTTTATTTCAATGTTTATATTTATAGTACGTAGTTATGCGTGGTGCATATATGTCTATGCAGCAATTAGACATGATATAGTTTCTTTCGCACTTCAAAATATCAATTTATACAGTTAATGGCGTAGCCAAACTAGAACTGAGGTCACTCTATCATAGTAGGCCTAGTTGGTCACTGTAGTTGGTTGGTTTACGTCTATCTTGGCGCAGAGTGCTCTATGTTCGGTGGACAGAGCGGAATATAGGTTGAGACTAGTTGAGACTAGTGGAACACTATGCATTGGCGGCGATCATGGGGGGGGGGGGCGGTGGGGGACATGTCCCCCCCACATGTTTTAGGTGGGGTATGTAGTATCTAATATCCCCCCCCCCCCCCATATTTGGTGGCATAGTTTTTTTGTGTGGCTATAAATAGAAAATAATGCGTGAGATTATTTATCCAAATCATATTTGGCGGTGGCTAAAACTTCATCCAACACATGCTGCATGAGGTAAATGACACTTTGTGGTCGTTTCTGTGACCTGTGACCGTATAGCAGGTTGTCACTCTATTATTATGAGTGTACTAAGTACGTACAATCACATGATCCACATCGATATTGGTTCACTGGGTTCCTATTTGGCCTGTTTCCTACCAGATTTCTAACCGCAGGCGCGTAGCCAAGAGGACGGGCGAAGGGGCGACCCCCCCCCCCCCCTCGTCTTGAGCATAATTTTTGTATTTTTCTGATATCGCTAGTAATTTCAAAATAGAAAATGCTGAGATGCAACTTACAAGGTCTGGGACGTGCCATTTCCAGCGATCTGGGAGGCATTTTGGGCTAAATTTTCTATAACGCTTCGCGCCAACACATAGTGGCGCTACGCATAGATAGTTTGGCTACAAGCTTCGTCCCTCCCTTGGCAAATTCCTCGCTACGCGCCTGTCTAATTCCGTGTCACAATTTGTTACTAAATCACCAAAAAACGTCACAGACTTTCGCCGAAAGTAGTTTTTTTTCGAAAATGAATTATAGCTGGACGGCCCGCATCCGTAATGAAATTTGGTTTGCCGATCAAAAAAGGAAAATATGGCTGTAGGAACCAGTAACCATATAGGCCTAGTGTTCGATACAGGTGACAAACGCCTACAATGGAATTACGACCTTCCTTACCGGTTTCGAACCTCTGGACACACAATCAGCGACCATAGCCTAGTTGGTTAGCGTGTCCGCATATACAGCGGGGGCCAGGGTTCGAATCCCGGTGGAGGCTGGAACTTTTTT